>JAJMGB010000002.1:0-293422 GCA_030568535.1 Suhomyces anneliseae | reverse complement strand
GGGGGGTGGGGAGTAGAGAATAGGGGGGGGGGGGGGGGGGGGGGGGGTTGATGATGGAGATGAGGGTAGTGGAATATTTGCTTCGTGTTTCAGGCTCCTTCTAGATGTTTCACTACTGGTGATAGTTGGGTCGTGTGATTCTGGTATTTATTCCTTAAGGTTCCAGAAGGGTTCCCACTGGGATGCCTTTGGGGGCCAAGGTTTTACGGTTTACGCTTTATGCTTTTTTAACCCTATTTTGTTGGTACACCAACCCAATTGAGGATTATTGGCTGATAATATTAATGATCGGGTGGTGGGGCCACAAAAACCCAGTTGGCTCGTTTGTGTTCGTGTTTGGTTAATTAAAACCATTAACTTCTTCAGGTCTTGAGCCTCGTCCCTGTCCCCTATGTTCTAAAACGGGCATATTACCCACGCATCAGGTCTGATCCCATACAGTACTATCAGCTGGGGATGTGGATCAAAAAGTTAGAGGCGGTCTAGTGCTGGAACGCGTTCTTCATCAATATAAAAAGAACCATGCACTTCGTCTAAACTCCATAACTAAAAGAACAAACGGCTGTAAATGAAACTGAATACTGATTACTATTTTGATATCAGTATTTAGAATGCATTTGATTTTGTGGATTTGCTATTCTTCCAAAATAAGTCGTCTATTGTCTCTTTTTTGTCTATTGATTTTTGTATTCTTTTTTTTTTTTTTGCTACCAGCTGACGGAATGTAATTGTGATTACGTGATCACCGTTGAAGATCGATCTTCTTGGGATCCATAGCCGTTTGGTGTATTTGTACCCCACACTGTAGAGGATCTGGGAGATCCCATTTCGCTAGTGTGTTTGATGGCAGCATGATTCTGCTACCTTTACATGCTCCCGTAAAACCCTGCAGAATTACATACTCTCATGTAACTCGAGGTACGTCTTCGATCAGCATGTTAATAATTCCATCATATTTAAAATACTGTCAGATGACGCACGTGAGCCGAATTACTGCAAAATTCTAATATATATTAATTTTAAGGTATCTAAAACTAGACTAAGAAAGAGACAAATCCAGCGGTGATGGCAATACCGAAAGCAGCCATCTTTTCCCAGGAGACAGCAGCTGAGCCAGCGCCACTCTTAGCTGATTGGGAAGCAGTAGAAGAAGAAGAGGATTCAGATCCTGAAGCAGAAGCAGAGGCGGAGGAAGAAGCCTTGTCAGATTCCTTGGAAGATGAATCAGAACTGTCGGAAGTTTCAGAACTCTTGGAACCAGACTTGGTAGCACTGGAGGTAGAGTCACTGGATGAGTCATCGGAGCTAGAAGCACTCTTGGATGAGTCAGACTTAGAAGCACTTGAAGACTTGGAAGCAGAAGAAGAAGCACTACCAGAGGCACTGGCAGAGTCACTCTTAGAAGCACTCTTAGAAGCACTCTTGGAGTCACTCTTGGAAGCGCTCTTGGAGGCAGAGCTAGATTCTTCGTCAGCCTTTACTAAACCGTTGAAAGCAGCGGAATCTTGGTCCTTGATAGCCCAACCTTGGTTAGAAATCATAACGTTTTCAGCCCATCCGTCAGTGCTGTTGTAAATGAAAGTATCGAACTTGGTGCTCTTACCACCAGAAGTGTCCTTACCGATGTTGGCTGGTAAGTCATAGGCAGTAACGTTAACACTCTTAAGGTAAGCATAGTAGTAACCTTCCTTTTGAATGTCTTCAGCATTCCAGTCAATTTCACCACCAGCCCAAGATCTGGTACCAATTGGTAAGGTGGCATTTCCACCTGGCCAAAGGGACATTTGGATTCTAGATGGAGTTTGTGGGTAAGCGTATTTACCAGTAGCGGCATTGAGAGTATCCTTCTTGTAAAGAGTTCTTTGAACCTTACCGTCAATGATCCAGTCAATCTTGTCTTCAGACCAGTCGAATTCGTAAGTGTGGAAGTTTTCAAAAGTGTCACTAACAGTGGAGTTGAAACCCTTGGTGTAATCTAAAGCACCTTGAGAGTAGTAGTTAGATTGAGCTTCTTCAAGGTTGTAACCAACGAATTCGAAATCAGCTTCATCTTCAACATCAGAGTATAAAATAAAAGAAGTAACAACACCAACACCACGAGAAGATTTCAAAGTGGCTGCGACTTTACCGTAATATAAGTATTTGGTAGAAGAAATAACAGAACCACCAGAGTTCTTTGGCATTTCAACACGTAAACCATTGTCTTCATCAACTTCAACCCAACCAGCGTAAAGCCAGTCAACCAGGGTATCATTACCTAAGTAGTCAATAGAAACCTTTAATTGATCATAAGAGTTGAAGGTGGTTTCAAAAGAATCCATAATTGGTGCAGGAGCACAGGAAGTAAGGTTGAAGGAATTTTTAATATTACAACCGTTGGCACAGTAGTAACCAGTACCACAGACACCATATTGGGAACAACATGGGGCATCTTCAGGACATTTATTACCAGGACCACAAGAAATGGCCAGGACCAGAACTGCCAAAAGAGAAGCAGTAACTAAAGATGAAAAATGCATAGCGAACGACTAGAAGTTAGACCAAAAGTTAAATTACAAAATATGGGGGAGAATCTACCATTTTTATAAGAGATTGACGAATCTGGGAAGATCCTATCCATTTGGGGGAGTCATGCAATGTTTTTAAATCTCCGTACATTAAACAGTATTGGGTGCCGCGGATTTGTCTTAACAATGCAAGTACGCAAAAAAATACGAGAAAAGAAAACAAAAAACGAGTTGTCAATAACGCGCCAGATATGTATGGCATCTAAGAAGTAATAAGAAATTAAAAGTTAACTCCATCGAAAAGTTCGGGTTTTTATGGACCTTAAACTTCATAACTCTTGTGATCCTTATTATAATAGAACGACCCTTATCACTTGAAGTTATTTATGGTCTTTTTTGTATAACTTCCTGTCCATAATATGCCAATCCATATAAGCCTTCTTTTACATTTGTCATTGCAATTTTTTTTGATCACACCTCGCGCTTAAGCTCTCACGTAAATTTTTAGACGATGCCGAAAATAATGCCGCCTCAAGTGCGGATATAAACATGTACCATTAGATACAGTGCAAAGTTCACTGGACAGGAATTCCTATTGAAAGTGGGGATAGGTCGCTGTAACAACCAGAACTGGCATACCAGACCCTTTTAGTGACTCACTTCGAACAGATTTCCGTTTCATGTGTCGGTGTCGGTACTGCAATTGTGCAATCGCCAATCCGATTGGTACAAGAGTCAAGAAAATATTTGCTGGACACGCCCATAAACAAACCTAATTAAGGCATAAGTTTTGATCGTTTTCTACTAAGTTACATAATTTCTTTGCATTAGACGTTTTATATGCAGTTCGTAATATACAATTAAACAAGAAATACTACATTCCACTACCAACACAACGAATAGTTCTTTATTTTTTTCAACAACAACGGTATGAGATATGATATGAGAGCTTTTACTTATGAATTTTTGATAGGATGCACGTGACCTGGTGACACATTATTATTTGCCCCTAATTCACCTAGCAAACAAAATGCCAAAAATCCTTCATTAGCATTAAACTCCGTATCCATTATTTGATATTATTAAGTTCGTTGGTTGATCTCTCTTAAACTTTTGTTTTAAATTTTTCTTGTTAAATTTTTAATGACCTTCACCTGCCTCACAGACCTTGATTTCACGACCCCATTCACTGTTTAAAATTTGTTTACCAGTAATTCTTCTTTCAGGTTTAGGATCTAAAATCGAATAAATAACGTTACGACAACGAGCTCTTTTTAAACTCTCAATAGGATCATATCCAGTAGCATCTTTTCTTTTACGAAGATATTCTTCGAAAAATTCATCCTTTTTAGGATCTGCTAATTTCCATAATTGTCTACCAGTTCTCATTGCCATATAAATAACACCACAAGACCAAATATCAACTCCTCTTGGATCAAATGAACTTTGGGTAAATTCTTCTGGTGCAATGTATGGTGATGATCCACATACACCTTCACTTAATTGAACTTCATCTTCCCAAGCCATTTTGAAACATTCTCCATTACCAAAATCTGTGATTTTAATAACACCATTTTGAGTAAGTAAAATATTTTCGGGCTTCAAGTCACGATGACTAACACCCATATCATGCATATAATTGACTCCTCTAATCAATTGTTTAAAGAAACAATCAGCTTCTGCATATTCAAGTTTACCAGAAGCGATAATTAATGTATATAAATCACCACCAGAACAGAATTCCATAACTTCACAATATTCACCTTTAGCATCTTTTAATAAATCTAAAGTTTCAATAATATTGATATTCTTTAATGATGATGAAATACAGAATTCAGATGTCAATCTTCTATTATACTTCTTACCAGATTCATTTGGTTTTTTCTTGAATTCTTTAACTGCAAAAAGGGTTTCTTCTGATGATGCTGCATCCTTTTTATGGGAAACTCTAACCACACCAAAAGATCCTCTACCAATGACTTCTTGACAACGACCATACTTTTGAACAAAAGATCTAGAGTCTGGTTGTGCAAGTGGAGCACCTGGTGACATGTATGGAAGAGTACTTGAAATACCTGATTCTTCATTTGGAACACCATTTTCTCCACCTTCACCATGATATGGTGAAGTATTGTTCTTTATATGGTTTACTAAACCAGCAAAAAGAGTAGGAGGTTTTTCTTGTGCTTTGTTTGCGGTTGGTGCAATTGGTTGAATAGCACCTTGAAGAATATTAGGAACAGCACTTTTGGCTTCGTCTCTTAACTTTTTGGCTCCCAATAAATCTTTTAACATATTAGAAAGTTTTTCTTGTCTCTTTGCAGATCTAAGATTATGCTCATGATTACCATTTTCCAACATTCTGAAACGAGGTTTGTTGGTTTGTGGTATATTGTTAACACTTGCTGAAGAAGCGGATGCAATGTTTGTAGAACTTTGATTATGTTTTATTTTAGTAGAAGATGACCGAGAAACTGGGTTTGATCTTGCTGGAGGAGAAGAGATCTTTCTTGGAACTGGGCCAGTGGTTGAAGGACTTCTTGAAACATTAGGAGACGGCCTTGTTGGAGGGGCTTGCATGCTTTGAGTTAAAGAGTTATTGATTTTTTGAAGGTTGGAATCATTAACAGAAGAGGTATTTGAAGAATCATGATTATTAGAAGGATGACCATTATGGATTCCAAATGTAAAATAACTATTGTTATCATTTGATGATGACAACAGTGAAGGAGATGTATTCTCAGAACTAAGTGCATGGACAGCACTAGTGTTATTTGTTGGAGTATGAGAACGAGAATAAGATAAGTTTGGAGTTGTAGTGCCAGAAACGTTGGCTTGCTTTTGAGGAAGATCTTCATCGCTTTTCACAGCTGAATGTTTTGAAGTATCACTACCATTAACAGCGGCAGCAGCACGAGCCTTTTCAGCATCGCTAGCCAAGTTGGTAGACAGCACACCGAAGAGCTTACCAATTTTGGACATGGTTCTCTTTGGTTTGGATTCTGGTCTCTGTTCTCCCATTTTATAAATATGATGATGATGTGATGATTATTAAAGTAGATGATGAATAATTGACTGAATCAACAACAGCCCACAACGACGACGGTAAAACGACGAGGATGACAGCGGCGATGGCAACACCACGACAAAACCTACAAAAAAAAGATATGGATAAACTTGAACAACAACAACGATTAAAGAGTAACAAACACTAGAAATCAATTTAAGTATATATAGTTTAGCTACCAATAAGAGAGGGAGAGTCATTGGGGGTCGTGCGCGTGCCCAGGGCCACTGGTAGTAGTTAAGGGCAGAGTTTTTTAGTGTAGAAGACACAAGAGGCTAGACAAAGAAGGTAAGAAAAATAAAATAAAGAAAAAAAAAAACAAGGGACCTGATCAGGCTGAAACGGGTTAGATGGGCATCGTCACCGTGACCCAGCCGCACTGCCCATAGTACGATACCGGATGCCAAGGCTGTTGTTTGGTGTGAGGGACAGGAGGGCTGAAGGTTGAAGGCTGAATTACTGCGGTGATGAAAATTTTCCTCCCTAAAAGTAGCAATTTCTAGGGGAAAAAAATGAGGTAAATTAGGGAAAAATGAGACGAAAATCGCATGACAGGGCTATAAATAGTGAGGTATAGTCTACATTAGGGAAGTGGGTGCGTGGCAACGAATGACGGGGGATGACGGTAAGACAATAGTGGATGTTTCAAGAAATAATAGCCGGTCCAAAGGATGGCTAATAATCTCCCCCTCTCTCTCACTCTCTCTATTTCTCACTATGTACTAGAGTATCTTTAGCATGAGGAAAATAGTGTACCACAAAATGGTTAGTCGCTATTAACTTTCTATTATTTCAGTTTTAGTTCGAGTATGTAACAAATTAGTGAAGACATGAGACGTCTGTGTCTGTGTCTGTGGCGGCGATGATCAATGATTGCAAAAAAATTTTGCAGTAGCGAAAGCATCATGTCCCGCTAGAAAAATTTGGTACGAAGCAGAAAAAGAAAAATCTAGAATTGTGACCAAAAATGGATTTAATTAGTAAAATTAGCTGATAAATCAAATATCAACTATCAAGTTATTTTTGATCATCGTCTGGTACGTACACAGCGATGACTGGGTAAGGGTAGTGGCTATTTCGAATGTGTGTGTTAAAAAAAAAACTCTAAAGAAAAAGCCTGTGATTGTGACTCCTAATACGAACTCGTTTGGTGTAGAGATTTGCAGTAATAATAGCGAGAGTCATAGTCGCATTTGTCATCTATAGTAACTGGATCCGGTGTATGTGTGTGTGTCGTAATTAGTGTCACAGATTTTGTGGTTTCGCAGGCTATGTCCGAAAACTTCGTATACTGTCGCAAATCGGCTACAGACGACTCTAAAAGACCACAAGGAAATCCGTAGTATCCATCAGATGTTTCAACTTTTATTTAACATAATTCCCCTCTAATAAGTGGAGAAGTTTTGCCACACAACTGAATCTCCCTTTATCCCTTATGAAAGAGGTCAACTGGTGGTGGTGAACTGAAGTTGTAGCCCCGAACCTTCTCACTCTTTACTATTCGCTACAGTTTCTGTGGTTGCGCAAACACCAAACCATTCAAAGCTCAAACACTCGATTGCGGTGGATTTAGTGCAATTTATCCACTGCAATTTTTAGTCTCGTTTCCCCTCCTGTCCTACTCTAGTTGTTTCATTTAGGCCACCGTCACAAACACCAGTTTCCTTATCGGATAAACGAGGTGGTTATATGCATGTTTAGCAATCGCATGACATAAATCGCGGATTTTGCAACAATAGACCAGTTGACGTGATGGCATCCTATTTTTCACTAACTGACGGGTTTAAAGTGTTTATCTCCTTCGTGGGCCTTAACGGTCTCGTGCCCTCTGTTCTGGCGGGTATAAGTACTTCAAATCCGCTCGTTTGTTTTAAACTCAGGTGCCTTGTCGAAGTATACCGAAGGTAAATAAATAAACTGGTTGTGATACCACTATTTAAGCTATAGGAACAAAATCAGGGTTCGTTAGATGGTATTTTGACATTGACCTTTTATAGTCAATACTACACTCCGACGCCGATAAATATGATTTAGAGTTCTACAGTGACAATTTGCAATTGCAGTAATTGAGTAGAGAATCCTATTGGATGGTACTGGGATTGGATCATATCAGAATGAGAATTAGCTCGTAGGGCCTAGATTGCGACATAAGCAATACTTGGACTAATCACTGGTGGGCTGATCACCAACGGTATTATTGCAGCCAATTTTTTACTGGTGTAGATCCACTAATAATTTTTTTAGCCATATTTTGCAATTGATCTTCAACAAATCACTGATCCCACAATTGGTATTTTACCGAGGAAGGGTACAGTTGGACTAGCTGATCCACCCTCCCATGTTAGGTAATGGAAGGTGAAACGGGGCCACAAGAAAATCAACGTTTATAGATCTACCTACTCCTTTATTCCCTACAGCCAATTGGCATACTTCTTATTGTTACACCGCTCTTGGAGTCCCACCTGGTTCCATTCCACCAATGACCGCACCCACCAAGTAATAGTAGACGGGTTGTGCGCTCTGTGGAGACTCGGCCCGTGGATTGGCAACCATAAGGACCAATGGAAATGCAACCTATAGTCTATTCTTATGATCAGCCAGGATCAGGATCAAAAAAAAAAACTACTACCAACACCACCACCGTGGGCCCTAATAATGGCTATTTCGGATCCGCACCTCCTTGCGAGGCTCTTGCGAGGCCTACTGGTAAAGCTCCTGTGAGGCTCCACTCAAGATGATGAGAGCCCATGTGAGCACTATTGTCTGGAGCCTCGTTTTATAATCAATTAATTAACCCGATTCTTCTAACCATAGCGTGCTGCTTGACCCGAATCTACGATATCCAACCCGGGCCAAGTGAATGAGTTTCAATTTGATGGGTTGGTTGCAGTAGCAAATCTCACTAGAAAAAGTATATGGCCCAAATAGGTCAATTGGCCAATAAATTACCTACATTTACTAATTACTTGTACACTAATAAATTTGTACCTATCGCGTGTTTCGGCCTCCCTTTTTCTATGGCTACCCCATACTTGTGCCTGTGATCCCTAGTTACTCGTCCTCGATACCAGATCAAGACGACCTGAGACCAGGGCACACACCCTTATGTATACCACGTTGATAATTCACAACCATGTGGGGTGCGAAAGTACGGCTGCAACAATAATTGATAAGGTTTTATTTAAAAACTAATGGCAGTTTTTACGACACCACCTTGTGTTTTAGAAGTGGTTGCACCATGAAACGCAACCACGTTCCCGAGGAAATCATTGGGCAACCCATTGTACAGGCAAAAGCTAATTAAGTACGGTTTGTTAAATCATTGAATGTGAGGGACGGTGATATACATTTTTTTTTAAATATATATATATAAGTAGAAAGTATACCTAGGAAGATGTAGAAATAGTAGAACTATTATATTCTTTGCATTTCAAATGCTTTTGTTTGCTTTCCTAGTCTTTTTAGGCTTGTCTCTTGGGCTTCCTGTCAAGAGAGACCATGACACGTCTTATGATCCAATTGATTATGTTGATCTTTTCTATGGTACCGAAGGTGGTGGTCATATGTTCCCAGGAGTAACCAGACCATTTGGTATGGCCAAAGTAGGAATTGATGGTATTGATCCTAAATTCGGTGATGCTTATTCCGGTTATACTCCAAATGGGGTTGTGACAGGTATTTCGATGATGCATGAATCAGGTACCGGAGGTGCGCCAGAATATGGACTTGTGTCACAATTACCGTTTTCTGGCAACTTTGATCCTTCTGTGCAGACAAACTTAACTAGATGTTCCAAGGACATTGCCAAGGTTGGTTACTATAACTTCAACACTACTGATGGTATTGTTGCCGAATTTGCAGCCGGTGAAAGATCAGGTATCTTCAGGTATAATTTCCAAAATAATGCTCAAATTTTGATTAATGGTTCCCATCACTTATCTGCACCATCTCGCCCATGGTGGACTCAATACTTTGTCAACGGTTCTGTCAATGCCAATGGCGATTTATCTGGTTACTCTGGTTCCATCACTTTGAAAGGTGGTTGGGGTGAACAACATGCTTGGACTTTGTACTACTATGCGGAATTCGATAACAAGGCAAGTTCAGTAAAGAGCTACTTGGGATCCCAGGTTTCTGATGATAGTAATAAGGTCGCTTGTTCTACTCAAGACAGTTCATTTGGTTTGGTTTTCTCATGGGATTCCTGTAAGACCATTCAATCCAAAGTTGGTATTTCTTTCATTTCCATTGACCAAGCCAAATCCAATATGCACAATGATCTTGGTTCTGACTATGATTTTGATGATGCTGTTTCTTCTACTCAAGATAAATGGAGAGACGAAGTCTTCAACAAGATTTCTGTTTCCAATGAAAATTCCACTATCACCAGTTACCTCTACACTGGATTATACGGTTCTCATCTTATGCCTAGTAACAGAACTGGAGAAAATCCTAACTGGGATTCTGATGTCTACTATGACGATTGGTTCACTCTTTGGGACACTTTCAGATGTGTTCACCCATTATTTAACATTATCAACCCTGACCGTGGAACTGAACTTATTAACAGTTTAATTGAAATTTACAAGAACGATGGTTACACACCAGATGGTAGAAGTGCAAACCAAAACGGTAGAACTCAAGGTGGTTCCAACTCTGATATTGTCATTGCTGATGCCTTTGTAAAGGGAATTAAGGGTGTCAATTGGGATGATGCTTACTCGGCCATGGTTAAGAATGCTGAAGTTCCTCCTCCATACGAGTACGACTCTTTTGCTCCAGATGCTTCTACTAAACAAGGTAGAGGTGCTCTTCCAGACTGGTTGAGATACGGATGGGTCACTAGAAAATACACCCGTTCTCTTACCAGAACCGTCGAATATTCCTATAATGATTATGCTCTTTCTGTGGTTGCAAAAGGATTACACAAGGACTCTGATCGTTACAAGTACCTTCAAAGATCTGCCAATTGGCAAAATATCTGGAACCCTGCTGCTACTGCTGATGGCCGTAGCTACACCGGTTTCATTCAACCAAAAAATGCTGATGGTTCCTTTAATTACACTAACTATAATCCTTTCGATTGTGGAAAATGTTACTGGGGTGATGATACCTACGAAGGTAAGGCTGTTGAATACGGATGGTCTGTTCCTTGGGATATTGAAACCTTGATCTCTTTGATGGGAGGTGATGACAATTTTGTCACCAGATTAGATGATATGTACAAGTTGCACGGTAAAGAAGAAGTTGCTGATGTTGGAAATGAACCAAGTTTCCTTACTCCATTCCTTTACAATTTTGTTAACCAACAACATAAGAGTGTTGAAACAGTCAAATGGATTATCAACACTTACTTCAGCACTGGAGCCAAGGGACTTCCAGGAAACTCTGATGCTGGTGCCATGCAAGCTTGGTTAGTGTTCAGTTTATTAGGATTTTACCCTATTTCTGGTACTCCAAACTATTTAATTACATCTCCAGGTGCTAAGTATTTTGCCATTAACCTTGATAATGGTAAGAAGTTGGAAATCTTTGCTGATAATTTCAGCAACGAGAATATTTACGTTCAAGGTATTACCATCAATGGTAATGATCATAATCAAAACTGGATTGACCATGAAACCTTGACTAATGGCGGGTCCATTAGATTTGATTTGGGAAGCAGTCCTGTGGTTTGGGAAACTGGTGATGTTCCACCAAGTTTGGGTCACTACACCAAACAATAAACTAAATTAATAGCTCATCCCTACCACTCACTACAGTATTGATACCTTTGGTATTCCTCATGATAGATTCATATTATTAGATTTATTAATTATTCTTTCTTATTCTCGTTATAAATTATTCGATTTTCTTAAAATATAAGTTATTAATTTGCAAACAATATTCACTGTAAACTAGATAGTTCTAACTCCAAATAAAGCAAGTATATGACCAGTCAATGGTATTATAACTCCACCGCCAATCCATCAATGTAACATTTCAATTCTACCAAATCCAAGGAACGCATTTTATGTTCAAACAGTTCAAAATCGGACTTTGAAAATGAAGTATGAGTTCTGAAGACCAATTTATCCTTTAAATAATCACATAATTGTTCATTAGATATATAAAAACTAGGATGACTTGTTGGTTGAATTTTCATATGGTACTGAAGGTGTAAATTTACTGTATGATTTTCTTGCAATCTACCTATCTGAAAGGTAAGGTCACAATAGTACTTCTTCACCTTCGGATCATTTGGTGGGGGACCAGAAGCTAATTTTGAATCGGTAGATACTAATGTGGAATCGGTAAACCCCAATTCGTTCAAATACCGAATTAAAGTTCTACCAAGGCGAGATACTGCGGTAGAAGGTTCAAAGCTAGAGTTCTCCACATTCCACTTGAGCCTTGGCCATGCAATTGACGTGTCGTTGCTATTCATGTCCACGAATTTGATATGTTTGACAAATTGGTTATATTTATTATCTGACGAGTCTGAAGAATTGGGGGGTGTAATTGGGGCAATTTCGCGTCTGGTAATAATTGGAGGATATGAAAGTGGCCTATTAATGAACAGTTGAATAACTTTCACTGTTTTGATTCTGGTTGGAGCAGTCTCAAGTGAGTCTGGTTGAGAAGATAGAGTGAATTCATCTGCTGAGAGGAGTTTCTGACATGGTGCTGGAGTTTGAGCAATTGGATGGTGCATTGTATTTCATATAATAAACAAAAAAATATCGGTATTTATGATGTTGGAAATAAATATTGGATCTAAAGATTTTATCAACAACTGATCTCACTTGTGATTTTTGTTGATTCAAGTTATGTAAAAATTTGGCAGCCACTTGGGTTCTAACAAGAAGGTCTTCAAGATAAACTGGATTGGTGAATTGAATTTATATGAGTCTTACGAAGATCTTTTTACAGCCACCACTTTTAACGGAAATATGAATAAGGAACGGAATTGGGTCTGGTGTGTTGTGATACTTATACCTTTTCATTGCAACATGGGGGGTGGAAGTTACCAGTCACAAAAAATAATGCGCCATACAAAAGAAAGCACAGACTCATAACTAATGTGATAGCACGTCTTAATACTTAACTTGGCAAGTCACCCTCACATCAATCACACGCAAACATCAAATTTAATTTCTTATTTGTTGATACTCATTTACTGTGGTCGTTTGAGTCTGTTTCTGTGCTTGCGGTACCCGCAGTATCCTGACGCAATGATAAGGTTTCACGGTCAACAGTAGTTGCTTCTGTAACAGTGTTGGGCTCTGTACTTGCAGGGGTTGCATTATCATTGGTTTTTGATGTAGTAGTGGTGGAATCTTTGGTCTTATCTTTAGCGGAGTCTTTAGTTTCATCTTTGTTTGTGTTTACCTTTGATCTCGCGTTGGTGTTGGCTTCTGGCTTGGGAGTTGAAGCGGAGGTTTCAGATTCGTTTGATTGTGGGTTCAGTTCTTCACCTTCTGCCTCCTCTTGAATTGGATGGATTCCTGAGAGTTCTTCTACTGGAACGAGTTCTGGTTCACGAGATTCTTCTGTACCGAAACCATAGCCATCATCGTCTTCGTAGAAATGTAACCCTTCATTAATCGAGTAGTCTCTGTTCTTGAGCCTGTCTCAATATACTGAAAGCAGGATCTCTGGCAATACCAGAGGAACTGCCTTCATAATCACGAGGTGAATAAGGTGGGGAAATAGGTTCTAGCTTCTCCTTAGGTCTAGACACTGGTAAAACAGGAATGGCTTCGTTTTTATCTGTAACCGCAGAAATTGCTGGTTTCTCTGATTTAATTGGTTTCTTCTCTTCTTTGATTGCTTCTTTCTTGACTGGTTTGGAAGGTTCTGATATCCGCAGTTCCTTTTTGATCTTCTCATAATATTCATTTAAATATGGAGTAGTTTGTGAGGCCTTGTCTTTGGCCCAATTGGTAACAGATTCTTTCTTAGGCTCAAAGTTCTTTAAAAAGAACCCAAAGAACATCTTGATTGCTTGTAAATTGAATCCACTAAGAACTCCCACAATAAGACCAGTGTAAACAGCCACTAAAATGAAATGCATTGCGGTGATAACAAACAATTGAATCTGTTGTTTCATCCATTCATAGTCAGCAAGATTTGGGCCTGAGTCTTCCAACTCAAGGAACCATGTCAATGGTTCCACAAGGGGGATCTTTACCAATGGTGTATAGAATACAATATGGATAGTAAGGATAAGAGGGATCACAATGGTGTGACCCACCACTGCTATCACGAAGTTGATGATACCCAGCACGACATTGTAGGTGAGGTTGAAGGGACCATAGATGAGGTAGTTATGGAGCGGGATCGCCTGTATCACTGAATGGACCAGCATTGTGATGTGTAGACAAAGTAACGAGTGCACAATTTTGGTGATCTTGTGAAAATAACATGTGGAGTGGTGAGGCTAAAATTTAGGTGTAGCGAGGTAATGATAGGAAGCGAGGATAGAGCCAAGAAATCAAAATATATAAGAGATGAGCACTATTGGAGAATATAGATATCATAAGAGTCCAGGATGTAGGACTCGGGAGCTTCTAGAGGAATCAGAGAGTGGTTAATTATATAGTATGGGGTAACTATTGTTATATTGGACCCTTTTGGTGCGATTCGGTATCTCGGTAGATAAGACAATAAGATGAGGGTGGAACAGAACCGAAAACAAAACTCATTGCAACATTTTTGCAACCTTTGAAGGATTTTAATGTCCTTGTGTGGATTGGCTAATTATACTGTAGAGGCTACTGTCTGTAATGGATAAACATCACGATTATATGCTATTAATGGTGGTGGTAGATTGTACTCTATACCGATGAAATGTCATGAATACTAAGTATAATTATTAACAGAAACAAGGCATACTAAACGACATTTGCTCTAAATATACCCTATTATAATTCCGCACTCTAAACAGCTATTACTTTCCGTAAACTATTGTCATTTAAGCTACACCAGATGGCTTTGCTCTGATCTGCAAATTCGCACCCAATGTACACTGTGCAACAAGTTGATTGCGACAAATGGTGAGGGTGCTATAAATAATCATCAAATAAAGTTTAATTTAACCACCACATGGTGAATACAGGTAAAGGCTGATTCTATATTTTGTAGTTTTCATTCCTTAATGGTCATACGAGAATCGCTGGTCTTATCAGCGCCAAAATCCGTTCAAAAGCTTAGTCATAGCTGCAAAAGAACCGGAACTGAGATTGCAACCAAGAGATAAATATAAAACTCCGGTATCCGTTATTTCCATGTTGCAACCGTGGATATTAGTAAAATAACGTATATATGTTACATAAAATATGTAGGCCAAGATTCAACGCTATTAAGCGTATATTCCCGTCGAGTCATCAGGTTCTAGATACGATCAGCACTCGTTAGGACATGGTTCTTAACCAGGACCTCCTTCAAGGTAATTAATTAACTAAACTGAGAAAAGACACAGAATGTAAGTAAGATGAAGAAAAAAAAAGAATTTAATCAAGAATTTAAAAGAAACATAACAAATCCGACAAAAATGACAAAAATGACAAGTCCACCGAAAATCCTCCAAGACAATCACAAACCTGGGCCCGGAGTAATGATTAATGATGCAAATGATGTAATTTTAGTTGCAACATCCTGTTGATTCAAGTCTAATTTTTTTTCTTGAATCATACCACTAGTCACAAGATGATTTCATCTTGGAGGCCGCCTGATACTGTTTTGAAACTGTAATTAGTGATGAGGTTTGGTTTAGCTTTGGGTAGAAGAATTATCACATGAATCACATGATTGCTCGCACTCGTTACCTCGTTACAGTGACTGGTAATTTCATTACTATAGATTAATTTTTACTATTTTTATCCCTCCGCCACACACTATTGACTTATTTTTCTTTTCTGGTACCCCGTAATTTGTGGATTGTAGATATTTTCTTCTTCGAGCAACCGAGCCAAGAGATTTTCACTTTTTTACCGTTTAATGATTTACTAGTTTTTACTGATTTACTGGTTGCTACTATTGTAGTATGGATTTTGGGGTGTTTCTCTTGCAGAATGTTGATCCCAAAATTAACAAAAAAAAAAAACCAATGACGGAGAAACAGAAAAGAAAGAAAAAAATAATTATATAATTGTTATTACAAAGTGAGGAGTTTTTGAACTTAGTTGGTAATTCTTTTTTGTATCTTGTAGTTTGTAGTTTGCTATTTTGGATTTTAGTTTTTGGTTTTGGTGGGGGAAAGATCGAAAATCTTGTGACGGTTGCTAGTGATCCAAAAATCAGTTAATATTTTTTTTATTGTCGCCTAATTCTCGCTAACATTTACTGTGATTTCTTGCCAAATTGTACGACAACCCACATACACACACATATAACAAGCAAGGTCCAAAAGAAAAAATGTTCGGTTGAATGAAATATTTTGTTCTATTAATTTAGTTTATGATTTGAGCCCCCCTCTCTCTCTCTCTCTCTCTCTCTCTCTCTCTCTATTTCTGTGTCTCTTTCTGTGTCTCTCCTCCTCTATTCTTTTTAATTCCCTTTAATCCCCGAAATGTCCTTTAAATTCCGCACTTACTAGACGAATTCGGTTAAGCGTGAAAGTTGTTTTTTTAGTCACTACTTGAAAATCGGACCGATCTCAATACCTGACTAATTTTTAGCAAGAGAAACGCAAACGATCAGCTCATAAAACCCACGATTTTCTTTAAACCCACCGTTTGGTCGATGTTGCATATCAGACAAGACAAGACCCTTAAAAGTCTAGAATTCAAAAGTCTTGTCAAAACAACTCAAAACATTTCCGTTATCGCTTGTCCCATGTACCAAAGCGTAAAACTTGCGCTTTATAAACGTAAAATCGGGTATAACCAACTTATTCTGCATTAAATCCGAATGATGACAACTTTTTTTTTTTTTTTGTCATATTCATTTCCATACATTTATACATATATATAATTATTTTTTACTAGCAAACTTATTGGTAAAAATGGTAGTTTAGTAATCCTCCCACCATATACACAGTACTACTCGGTATTACCCAGTATACACAACTTACACCCCCAAAAAGTCACAAACTTAACTCACTCTATAGTGTGGGTGTTTCAAGTGCACTATTGCGATAGACTCCAAACAATAGAGAAGGAGGTGATGCGAGCAGATATGTGCAGTCAGGTACAAAATAAGTTTGAGCCCGATATGCCCGCCTTTTTCACCTCAACGACGAATAACAAATGCCAGCACATACCCTGATGTGATTTCATTATTATTGTTGTTATTATTACTATTATTGTAGACCAAGGTGAAATGATGAAATCGTGAAATCGTATTAACGATTACATAAGCACCAGATCATTAGAGCTCCGAACAACTAAGGAAGAACTAATGAAGAACTATCAAGCTTCTGTAATGTTACTCTACAATATTTAAAAGTATTCCATTGATTCGTTTATTTGCTAACCCTTTAATTAAATTACGTGCCGACGCAACTGGTTTCATGATAAATGGTGTGCGTTATAAGATAAAAAAATTTGTATATATATATGACTTTAGAATTATGAAGTGAAATTGATCGTGAAAAAGGTCATAGTCTATGAAACTAGATTAAAAAAGACATTTGTAGATTTGGTATGTCATTTTTTTTTCTTAAGTGGTTAAAATGGTGGCATTGGTGGTACTATTTTTGTTGGTTTGAATTCCATCCTGGTTACGTTCATCATCATTAATGCTGTTACCAATTAATTTGTTTTTGTTATTATTGACAACAACATTACGTTTGGCGATTTTATCTTGTTGAATTTTGTTTTGTTGAGCCTTAACGTAATCAACATAGTAATTACCAAAAACATTCCAATGGAATTTTACCAAGGTAGAAATTCTACTGGCAATATTCTTAAGTTCTGATCCATTAGAATTATTTTCATTAGTTTCTTCTTTAGCTGGAACAGAAGTATCTTCATTGGCCATTTTTTGAATAATTTCATTCAATAAATCTTTCAAGATTTTACCTTCCATTAAACCATAAACTTCAGAACTTGGTTGGATATGTTTGATAAGCCAGTTATAACTGAAATCAATCATATCTGGTGGTAAACTAGTAGAAGTACCAATCACATTTCTAACAAGTTGAAGAGAAATGGAAGAAATGTTTTTGGTCCATTTAATGTTACCATTATCATCAGTAACGATAGCCAAGATTTGTTGTTGAACTTTAAGAATGTTTGCTGGAGAAAGTAAAGTAGCAGTAGGAATGGTATTATTAGATTTTTTAGCATTAAGAACCAACTGCTTGTATAAAACAACACATAATTGAACACAAACAAGTTGTCTAACATCAGCTCTAAGAAGAACAAGACGAGTGTGATCAAATGCTAAAGTTGAAGGGAATTCAGTTGCCATTTGACGACAAGAAAGAAGATCAATAATAGATGAAACTATGATTGGTTTAAGGGAAGTATCATTAATAGTGACTTCTTGACTGTCATCATCAACTAAAACATTTGATTTAGACTTCTTGATAAACTTCTTATAGAACCAGTTAAGAGAGTCATTTATGTTAATCTTTTGGTGATTAATCAAACTTTGGAAGTAATCACGTTCGAAATCAACAGCAGTCTCGATCAAAACCGGTCTAAGGATTCTAATTTGATGGTTGGCAACGTCTAACTTCATAGCTTCAAGGATTTGGAAGATCATACGTAAACCACCAACCAAATATTCAACAGAGTTATGTTCATAAGCATCCACAAACTTTTGATGCATTTCAACCACCCACTGGTCACGCATAGGAGCACAGTGAGATTTGAAAACATCACCAAGCCATTTGGACATTTCAACAAAGTCAAAAGAACCACGGTTAAGTTGTTGAACTAAAAGTTCAATATCCATGATTTCATTAACTTGTTGACGATCCTTGGTTGGAAGAAGAGAAAGTAAAATATCTCTTAAAGTAGTGAAAAGAATAGGAAGTCTATGAATTTTGATTGGAGTATTAGAAGGTCTTGAAGATGTGTTGAAGAACTGGGAACATTCCTTTTGAATTTCATGCCAGTATTTGTCTATTATTGACTTTTTACGCTTACCACGTTCACCGTCCAAGTTTGGTCTGAACTGGAGTTGTGGGTCAAAAAGGATATCATGTCTGAGTTGAGGGTTCTTTAAAATTTCATGAAGATCGATCTCTTTAAGAGATTGAAGGTTGATAGGAGGTAAAGCAGAAATGCTAGATGAAGATGTGCTATGATGAGAGTGATGATTATGAGAGTGACCATGACCATGACCATGAGGTTGTTGGTGTTGATGTTGGCCATGATGTTGACCATGATGATGGAAATGGTGAGCTCTTTGGGAGTTGTAGTTGATTATTGGTAAGGAGCGGGATCTGAATCTCCTGATGAATTTTGGGGCTTTGGATTTAGATTCCATGGTGGTGGGCACTCTGGAGCTGGCAACAGACTCAGCAGGAGTGGATGCATCTGGGGTAATTGGAAGATGATGGGAAGACTTTTTGATATCGTTGGTATAAGATTTAGGAGATGGCATGTCAAAAGGACCAGCCGAGGAAGAGCTGGAAGAGGCGGCGGCAGCAGCAGCAGCGGCAGCAGCAGCCAGCAGTTGAATAGAAGGATCAAGTCTTGCTCTCTTGGACTGGTCGGAACATGTGGAAGGAGAAGCAGCCGAAGATGAGTTTCTCTTGAAGCTGTGTGGACCATTACCGGTGGCACCAGTCGCACTCAGATTCGACGAAGGGGCTGATGGATTCGACACTGCGGGAGTGGAAGTAGAGCCTTCGGCTGGAGTACCAGCAGGGGTGGTAGGAGACTTATCAAAACATACTTGTCTAAACTTGTGATCATCCAGAAATACCTGTTCCAGGTCTTGTGGTTGATTATTGATGTGTGAATTCATCATGTTACGATGGTATAAGTTTTTTAAAGGGAGGGAGTGGGACGGGGTAAAAACTTAAGTAAAAATTAAAAACTTAATGAGAATAGATTATTTGAGGGGAAAAAAGCGGAACAAGCTGGGAACGATGGAGTAAGGGGGTAGATGGTTGACTTGAATAGATATAGTATAGTAGTAGTATGTTGGGTTTGGAGGAACTATTAGATATAAAGGTTGGTTGTTGTGAAGGGGTGGGTATGTTGTAGCTTTATAGGTATGGTGGTTGTATAAAATGACAATAAATAAATAAGGGATGCGAACGGCAAACTATATATACGATGAAATTAAAAAAAGAAAGATGACGATGCTTATGAAATAATAGAGGTGATAATAGCAAGGCGATAGAGGAGGGCAAGACGGTACAAAGGCACTACTACACATCCTAGTGCGAGAGTGCGAGTGCGAATGCGAAATGCGACTGCCTACTGCCACTTTTTTCTCCCTGGAACTATGACCTTCGGTCGGTCGACGGACACCGAGGGGGGTTAGTGGGGGGCGTGGCGGATCCCAAAAAAAAAAAGAAAATGCCGATGGTATGAGTGGGTGGTTTTTTGCCGTAACAGGAGAGATTAAGACAAAGACAAAGGGTGAGAAGAGGTAATTATGAGATTGTGAGATTTCGTAAGATTTGTAAGATTGTGAGATTGTGATATTGTGAGATTTTTTTTTTATAGTTAAGAGGCGAAGGCGATACTGAGAGAGAGGCGAAAGGCGTCTTTAACTTGAAATAACCTGATGTGAGAGGCCCATTAATGGTTAGAGATAGACAAAAGATAGATTACAGGTTGATATATCGTACATGCAAGGTAAATACGTAAGACGTAAGGAAAGGACTTTAAAATAGAGTTAGATCGGATAAAATGGAAGTATTACGTATGATGAAACTGGGCAGCATATGGTGCTAAAGTACCGAAACATGCATGATGATGAATTAGACCAAAATAACGGTGAGTGGGTTAAAAGGTGGTGGTGGTGTGTGTATAGGTGAAATGATCACCCAAGAAATGTTGGACCAACCCCCGATGGTAACTGAGTAGGTGATGATGAAATTCGGGTCATGTGATGGTGTTCTTGTGTTTTCCCTTGTGTGGTTGTTTCTTTTTTAATTGCTTTTTGTCATGTGACGTTTCTTTTGATATGACTCAAGATCGGAAAAATAGGCTATACTACACCAATTACCAAAACCAAATTATATCGAACAATAAACTGAATTATTCCACATTCCACGGAATTATTCCATGGAACAACAAGGGTTCTTTCTCTCTCTCTCCGTATCATTCCTTTTTGGTACCAACTTTTTGCCGTAAATGTTCTTACGACGGTTGCTGACTAACCATATAGTTGTTATTTGATGTTCTATTTCCTTCTTTAGAACTTCATCTTTTTTCAAGCTACAACGACGCCTCATAATAACGCGGGGCTGACGTAATCTCTCCATCTCTCGCTGACGTAATAATGAGATCGTAATGGGGCAATAAACGAATATAGGTGGAGATTAAGGTTTTCCGAATTCACATCTATTAATTCCATCCTACAACCAGTAAAAGAGGTGACGTAAAGAACAATTAGGCTTTTACGGGCCTGACGTAAGATGAAATAATCCGTGAGGCTGAATCGGTTTTTGCATAATTTTTTTTTAAAACATTGTTACTGTTGCTTTTTTATTTTCCACCTTTACCCTCCCTACATGTTCAAATAACACTCTATTTTATTTGTGTGTGAGTTAAAATAAGGTAAAGAAATTTTATGATTAATGAAAAAAAAAAAATCACACTTCCTACCATACTTTATCAAACGATTTTTTTTTTTTTCAGCTGACGTAACCTATTTCGCCCTAAAGAAGGAAAAAGTGAGGATTAGTGAGGGTTTAGTGAGGGTTTAGGAGGGTTTTGTGAGGGTTTTGTGAGGGTTTTCTATACTCGCGCAACCGTCACCCGATGCAGGTGGACTTATTTTCTTTCTACCCCCACATTGTTTCTTAACCATTCACTCACAGATCCTTTTTTTCTTGTTCCTTAGGGTTTTTCGTCAGTTAAATTTTAATTTAATTTAATTTTTTTTTTTTTATTTTCGTTTGTTTGGTTTTATTTAAACTATGCAACTATCGGATATAATTCGCACTAACTAAAGAGTTTTATATGTACCTTGAACTATTCCGCATCCCGATCGTAGATTTATTCCGTTTCCATTTTCGGATCCTTCCCTCGGCACCGCTTCCGACTTTTTCTAATATGCTCGGTTCTTTACCCTTTTACCACTTCCTGCACTTACATCGCCACGTACTAACGTAAAAAAAATTTACCAAAACCAAACCTGTTTAATTTTCTATCTTTTCTCTCTCTCTCACTCTTAAAGTCTTTTACACACTCTCTCTCTTTTTCTGTATCAGAATGGTTAATCAATAAGCGCCTCAATGTCCACCATCCATTCCAATGAACCTCCTCAGGTTCCCCCACTGGGACCCCCACTGGTATCACCTCTGATTTCTTCGGGTCCCTCCACCTCCAATCCTACTACTACAACTACAACTACTACCAGTAATAATACCGATAATAATTCAAGCTCAGCCAATACCAATATTAACCATCATCATCACCATCAGCCCCACCATCAGCCTCAACCCCATCAAGTGCACCATCATCAACCACAACAACCGCAACAACCACAACACCAACACTTGACTGTTTCTACCCCTGGCTCAACCTCGGCGTCTAATACTACTACTGGCAATAATGCCGCCTCCGTTTCGGCTCCTTCTCCAAGCCCTTCTCCTGCTCCCCATGAACCAACTTCGACTGGAAAGACCCAAACTGTATTCATTCATAAATTATATGATATGCTTCACGATCCTTCCATATCTCATTTAATCTGGTGGTCTCCTTCCCATGATTCATTTTGTCTACTTCCTGGTGAAGACTTTTCCAAAGTGTTGAGTCAATATTTTAAACATACAAATATAGCGTCGTTTATACGACAGCTCAATATGTATGGGTTTCATAAGGTAAATGATACATTTCAAAATTCAGAAAAGGAAAGTTCTATCTCCGCAGGTTCTTCAACTACTTCGGCTAATAAGTGGGAATTCCGTCATTCTGCAAATCAATTTAGAAAAGGTGATATTGATTCTCTTAAATTAATTAAAAGAAGATCTTCTAAGAATATAAATTCTCATAAAGAAGTGGTCAATTTGAAATCTCTTCCTCCAACTTCTAATCCTGGTCCTATTGATCATTCTCATTCTCATCATTATCCTTATCCTCCAGGTGGTCATTATTATGGAAGTGAAGATGAATCTACTCATTCTGCTGCCTCTCGTTCAGAAAATCATCAACATCAACAATATCACCATTCTTTACAGATGCAACATCAACAAGTTCTTAATGGTAATACTTATCCTCCAGGATCTACCCCTCCTTACCCTGTTCCTCCTTCTGTATCTACTCCATTGCCTGAATCCCCAGTGGCCGGTGGTGCTCCCCCTTCTTCTTATCCTCAAGAAGTAGTATCTCCATCTGGTCACCCAGTTCACTATCACCCACATCCACCTCCTTCAAATCCAATTCCTCCTCCATTAAATTCTACTAGATCTTTTGAAAATTCGATAAATTTCAAGTTCCTTGATTTAAATAATCAAGTTAGTTCTCTTAAATCAGAACTTAATTCAGTTAATCAAAAATATGATACTGTTCTTAATGAACTTAAAAGAAATCTGTCTGATACTTTACAGATCTTAGAAATGTTTGAGAATTTAGTACAATCATCATCATCATCAAATATAGAAGTCCAAGAAGAAGTAGTTGAATCTGATAAACCAAAAATTAATTCCAATATTTTCAACAGAAATGAGCATAATAAAACTCCCGTAAATACTGCTCAAGCTTTACGTGAAAGTGAAGATGAAGTGAACACTTCTCCAATGTCAAGAATAAAACCTAAAAAGACTATATCTAACAGTAGTGTTCCCACCATCAATGAACTTAAACCAAAAGTCCCATTACAAAATGAAATTACTAAATTGAAATCGGTTTTACTTCAACGTCTTAATCAACTTTCTCAACCTAATCCTAATAGTTCAAATAGTACTTCTGGTCCATCTTATCATTTAAATAATCCACCTACTTCCAAAAAACCTTCAAGTTCTAATATTAATATCGTTCCACAATATTACCCATTAAATCCTCATTATACTATTTATTCTAATGATGCTTATAGACATCCTGGAAAGGTAAGTACTTCACTGATTTTGTCAAATGATGATCAACAAAATCAACGTAATATGTCCGTATTTATGGATCCATTACAACCAGTTCCATCAAGACAAAATTCAAAACTTTTATATGATGAAAACCTGCAAGGAGGCGGGCCTCAAATCAATACTGCCAGTTCTTATAGAATGAGAGCAGAATCTAAGAGTTATAGTCCTTTGACTGTGGGTGGACCAACTCAATCTAAACCAAATCCTAATTCCAGTGGATTGGCTCCTTCAATGGCTGCTTCTTCACCAAATCAAGCTTCTTCTTCTTCTTCAAGATCTTCTATCTTCGAAAAGAGTGGACCTCCTCATGAAGCTATTAAGAATTATCCTCAATATCCTTTCCCTAATATGACTAATGAAGGAAGTAGTGGATCAAATACTCCTCAACAAGGTCCAGGACATGCTCAAGGTGTTCCAGTTCCAGGTCAAGCTCAAGGACATCCACAATTTCCTCCACCACTTTCTCATCATCAACGTCTTTCAGGAAGTAGAACTAACTCTTTACCAAACCCCCAAACTTATCAAGGTCAATCTTTAGATGAAGCTCCAACTTCTGGTTATAATCCATCCCACCCAGATCCTTCCAATTATCACCACCAAAGAAATTCATTCACTTCAATGTATGAACACAATCATCACCAACTGCCTTACAACCAACACAGCAACAGTGTTCACTTACCACCTCCAACTCCAAAGCTGCACCCAGGACTTAGTAGTAACAGTAGTACTGGAAGTACCATCCATTCATTGGCACCAATTCCTAATTCTGCCTCTACTTCTGGTGGTACCATTCCAACTATTAATACTTTAAAGCCGGACTCTCCTAAACCAGCTAGTCCTCTCCCTGAGGCAAAGGAAGAACATGCACGTTCTCCAAGTGTCAAGAACCAACTCCCTTCAGTGAGTGAACTTGACAGATCAATCTCGATGACTAATCTTGCAAGAACTGCCTCTCCAATAAAGGGAGAAGCCAAATTGCAATCATTACTTCATCAACCAGAGGATAATGAGCCAGATGCCAAAAAGAGAAAGCTTGAAGCTACTTCATCGACCTCAGGATAAAATAAAAGAAAGAGGTGAAAACGTTGATGAGATGGGAAGTTGGTCTAATTATATTTTTTTTTTATTCACTCCACCACACCACCCAATCGTTGATCTTTAATTGTATACCAACCTATTATTGTCTATGGTCGCTCGGTTCTTCTTTATGGATCGAGTATTCTTTATGCAATTTATGTAATTTTATTATTCTATGACTATGTATTTTTAGTTGCAATGTATTTTAATTCTACAATACAACAAATCAATTATCCATTGTAAGTTATAAATTAATAATTTAGTTCATCATATGCTTAATTATATTACCAACTATCTACTAAGTAATCCCGTACTATCTATATTGTATTTAAAACTGGCCAACCAGGCAATATATTTTTAATCATTGGCTATGATTCTCTTTAAAGGTTCAACATATTCCAGCTCCAAGGTATCCTTTACGTATACAATATAGTATGGAGTGGCAGTATTACCTTCGGTAAAATTGAATACTTCACTAGTTGGAACTTCGGTAACAATTTCATCATTATACTTTCTGAAAACATTTCTATGAGGATCTTTAATATAGACCCAATAATGACCATAACTTGCTTCTCCTCTGTGAATAAAAATAGCAAAAATAGAGTATCCCACCTTGGTGTATGATGTGAATTGGTTCGATACTTTATTTTGTAAATCTCCTAATTTGGAATCAATGGATTCTAATTCCTTCTTCAAACTAAGGATTTCGTTATCAATCTTTTCCAATGATAATTCACTGAAATTGAAGTCCTTTGCACGGAGATAATCTCTGGTTGTAATTAAAGTATCAATAATATTCATATGAGTACTTTCATCCAATCTCAAAATATCTTCTTTCTTTTTCTTCAATTGTTGAATTTCTGATTTCCATTTGAAGACTTCACTTCTCTTGAATAAGATCTCTTCATCAGTAGTATCTAAATAACGGTCAAGATAAATCTTTTCACTGAATGGAATTGGTTCCAATGACTTGTATGGAACTAATCTCTCTCTATCAAACATGACTCTTTGAACATGGAATTGTAACACCTCTGGTAATTCACTGATGGTATGAGATTTCTTGACATATCCTTCTTCTAATTTGACTAGATCCTCACTGAAATAATTATCTAAAGAATCATAAATATTCTTTGGATGATCACTAACATTGATAATCAAACTGAAAAATCTTTCAACAGAAACTCTTTGCTTTTTATCCAGATCAATTGGAGTAATGGTTTGTTTAATCTTACCATAAAACAATTGTTTAATCAAATCCATTTGTTCACCATCTTCTTCTAAACGATCAGGTTCCAATGCAGTTTCAATTTGATAAGTAACATTTTCAATACATTCGGTAACATCTTGTTGTCTTCCAACTTCGATAGTACTTTCCATTTGATCAGTACTGATGGGCAAAAGTTTAGAGGAAATTTCATCAACTACCTTGTTTTCAGCATCTTCAATCATTTCAATATCGATATCAGATTGAGAAGAAACAAGAATAGGATCACTCAGATCATTAGGACCGAGCTCTATCAAATCGTCCAGTCCCATGTTTTCTTGGTCTTCATTTTCCTTATCACTAATTTCAATAACTTTGTCGTCATCATCCTCCTGTTCTTGTTGCTCATTCTTGAAGGACACAGATTGAGAAAGATGAAGGAATGATAAGTATGCTAATTCTTTTGAAGGTTGAACACATCTCAGTCTGGTATGAATCATTTCATTGAACAAGTGTTTCAAATGGTAAATGAATTGCTTGGACCTAGTGATTTCAGCTAATTCAACCTTTCTACCACCAATCTTACGATTTTGAAGCAAATCGAGATCATTTTCCTCAAAGTTTAAAATCATTTCTCTCAATGGTTTCATACAGAAATAATATTGTAATAAAGAGTTCAAGTAACAAGTATTACCAATGTTATCCAAACCAGCTGGCCAGTTTTCTGCTGGTAACAAAGAAGGATCGATTCTACCACTCTTTAAGAAACTGAATAAGATTTCAGAATTCTTGTTATCAGCCACCACCTTCAATGAATATCTCAAGAGACGAATATCTTCATTAGAGATCAATTTATTTTGGAAATTGGTAATAAGTTCAAATTCAGATGTTTCTGGAGTACCGCCCAATATTTCTAAAGCCTTTTGATAATTGATATCACCTGAGACTTTGACCAAATCAGGAACTTTAGTTTCAAGATAATTCAATAAAAGATAACTCTTTCTATTAACAGCAATCGAAAGCAAGGCTTTGTTCAAAAGTAATACTTTATGAGATGAAGCATTGAATCCATTGGATTGCATTACTTCATCCAATTCGAACTCGTATGCAGTAATAATGACTTCATCTTCGGTAATTTCTTCAACACCTAATTCAGTCAATGCTAATTGTAATGGGATGACTTCATTATCGATAAAGTTGAAAAGGTTTTTGGATCCTCTGGCTCTTGCAACTGTCAATAAGTGACGATTGAAGTATGAATAGTTCTTAATATCATTGTTGTAGCTTGATTTGTACATAGCAATAATAACTTCATCGTCGATTGAAAGAAGGTTTTGGGAGTCGTCGACTGTCAATCCAAAAACCTTCATCGAATCAACATAATCATGCCATCCAACAAGTTCACCATGAGCAGATAAATTCTTAAGATACTTGGCTAATTTATTATTAGTAGAAGATCCATTTCTGAAGTTAGTAGTACTCTTCAAAGAGTCCACATAATGGAGTCTATTAGCAAGATCTGATTTCACGGTAGTTTCAAATGCTTTGATAACAAGTTCATCTTGGAAAAATGAATTTATACTGAGATTAATTAAGAATGGTAAACTGTTGGAGTTATGAGTTTTGAAATGCACTAAATTGATATGTTTATCGACTTCAGGAATACGAGTAAATATTAATGAGAAATTGTCTGAATATGAATAACCTGTTTCAAATTCATTGTTTGGATATTTCTTTCCATAAATACGAGCAGTGAAAATCAATTCATGAACCTTTCTAATATAAGATTCTCTCAATTCTGATGATTCCTTTAACGAAGGAGGAACAAGATCGGTTTCTTCTGTATTTAAAGTGAAAGATAATTTATCCAATAAAAGTTTTATATCAATTTGAGAATCCAATACAGTATTTTTCAAACTTATAGTTTTAATGGAATCAGTTGAAGGTAATAATATTGGACCCTTTAAAACTTTGATCATGGTCATAATAGTGTGAATAGGATTTGGAATAGTATCTTCAGAAAGATTTGGATGTCTTTTAATACCTTCAAGGTATCTTTTCTTTATGGTTTCTTCATCAAACAATAAGAACAAATCATCTTTAGAGAATTCTTCCCTGAATACTGATACTCTAAGTAAATGATTTGGACCATTGGCACTTCTGAAAAATGCATCATCAATCATATTCTTCATAAATCCTTCATAACGTAAACCTTTCATATCTTCTGGACTTATACTTGATTGAGGAATAATATGATATTCATGTTTATCAATTGGGAAATTGGATACATTTTCCAATACCAAAATACGGAAATGATAAACTTCATGCTTGCTATTAGTTATTAAACCTCTAATAACCTTTAAAACTTGATTGGATTCTTCATATGGAATTTCCTCATATGAAGGAGCATAATTTAAATGATTATTCAAGGTTAAAACATCGTATTCAAAAAGGCTAGATTGAGCCATTTTACTTAAATTTGAAGAATAATCAATAGGTTTATTATTTAATAAACTCATATTAAACTTGGTTCTAAAAGGAACAGTCCATTTTAAATCATCTAAGATCCGATTTAAGGTCTTAAATGGATATTTCTTAAGCTCTTCTCTTTGAATTTCTTTATCAATTTGATTCAATTCCTTGACAGTGTCAGAATCGGCCATTTCTGTTTCTGAGCTCTTTTCTGGAACATGTTCTTTCATTTCCCAGTTGGTGGCGTTAAACGGGTTATTGCTCTTAAATTGGGGTCTATTGGAGTTGGTATCAACAGAGGCCAATGAACTATTGTCATGTTGGCCCAAATCGGAAGCGGTTCCGGAACGCGATCCGTAAACGCTGGGGACATATGGAATCAGGCTCAATTCGGTATTATCCATCATGATGGTAGTTATTGATACCGTGGAGTATTTAAATCTGGAGTTGTCATTCGTGATCAGGCATGTAGAGAGATATGGTCGGCGCACGCCCTCGTTTTGTTAATATAATTTCTTAACTATGATGATCTGTATCAGGTGTTTGAAAAAAGGCTGCGGTTGCAACGAAATTACATAACCTGAAACAAATAACCTATAACCTTGTACAATAAAAAGATGGACAGTGTTGATGCCAACGCCAGCGCCAACGCCAACGGAGCAGCAGTGGGTTCCGGGGCCAACGCCGGGGGTCCAGGAAAACCACCACAAATCGATTTTGAAAAAATCCGGTCCAATTCCGATGGTTCTTTCATGAGTATGCTTCTGCTGGGATTCAATGAAGTGGTAGTGAATAATCCATACTTTGCCGCCGGTGGTGGTCTTATGCTTCTCGGTACATCATTGGCATTGGCCAGACAAGGGATCGTCAAGAGTAGTGGGTTTATTTATCGTCAAATGTTGGTAGACTTGGAGATTCCTTCTAAAGACAAGTCATACCTTTGGTTCCTTGAATGGATGTCCCAATACAAGCATAGAAGTCTGAGACACTTATCGGTAGAAACAAACTTTATTCAACATGATAATGGGGCTGTGAGTACCAAGTTTTCATTGGTTCCAGGTCCTGGTAAGCATTTGATCAAGTATAAAGGTGCTTATATGATGGTTAATAGAGAAAGATCAGGTAAATTACTAGACATGACCAGTGGTACACCTTTTGAAACCGTTACTTTAACTACTCTCTACAGTGATAGACATTTATTTGGAGATTTATTGGGAGAAGCCAAGAAAATGGCTTTAAAGGCTAGAGAAGGTAAGACTGTGTTATATACTTCTTGGGGTCCGGAATGGAGACCTTTTGGACAACCTAGAAAGAAGAGAATGTTGGGATCGGTTATTTTGGACAATGGAATCACCGAAGAAATTGTTAATGATGTGAAAGACTTTTTGGATAGTGGTGACTGGTACCACAAGAGAGGTATTCCATACAGAAGAGGTTATTTGTTATATGGACCACCAGGAAGTGGTAAGACTTCGTTTATTCAAGCTTTAGCTGGTGAATTGGACTATAATATCTGTATTTTGAATTTATCGGAGAACAACTTGACCGATGACCGTCTTAACCATTTAATGAACCATATTCCAGAACGGTCTATTCTTTTGCTCGAAGATATCGATGCTGCTTTCAACAAGAGAGAACAATCAGAAGAAAAGGGTTATAGTTCTGGTGTGACCTTTTCTGGTCTTTTGAACGCTTTGGATGGTGTTGCCAGTGCCGAAGAATGTATCACTTTCATGACCACCAATCATCCTGAAAAACTTGATCCTGCATTGTTAAGACCAGGAAGAGTCGATTTCAAGGTCATGATTGATAATGCTAGTGAACATCAAGTCAAGCAAATGTTCATGAGATTCTATGAAAATGAAGAAGAATTGTGTGAAGAATTCCTTGCCAAGTACAGAGCCTTGAAGTTGACTTCTGTCAGTACTGCCCAATTGCAAGGATTGTTTGTATATAATAAGAGAGATCCAAAGCAAGCCATTGCTATGGTTGAAACTCTTCAAAACCCATACACCGTCTTTTAAAGGTGCCATGGGGACGACAATAGACTAAAAAATACCGGGTTGGTATAATTACCGTCACCAATGTATATAATGGAAACGCCAACTCATGATCCTAATGCTAAACATGTAGATAGAGATAGACCAATTGGCTATCGGTAGACCATATCATGGAAAGACCTCATTAATAGACCTCAATTGAACTACTGAATAGCCCTTCAGGGTTTTTGATTTAGTTCGACCCTAAGTATCTCTGTTTGTATATCTATATTGATAAGTGATTGATTGATTGATTATTGATCATATTGAACTGTTCTTTCTCAGCCTCGGTACCTTCTCATCAACTTTTCGTGAGCGGCATCCAATCTCTCTTTCGTGACCTCGCCTTCTTCTCCAGCACCACCGTTTTCCAACTTGGCGCCTTCTTTCAAGAGCTCATTCATGTAGTTGACGTAGATCAAGTAGATCAAAACATCGGAGTTATCGTTCAGTAAAGTGGCTCTGGAACTGGGTTTGGTGACTCCGTTTCCTGTGGTAATCTTGGACTGGAGAACACGACGGAACCGGGCCTGGTTATATGTCTTTTTGTTCTGTTTGACTGCCATTGGTGTTGTGTTTTGGTTATTTAGATATAGATCACATGAGTATATGTTGGGTCGTGCGCAGAACGATATTCCTAGACATAACCAACTCCATTAGTATAGAAAGAAGGCAAAATGATAGGCAGTAAATAATTGAGTGCTAATATGGTATGTTTTAGGTAATGGGATGTTTTGATTGTCATTTATTGTTTTTTATACTTTTATTTTGGTTGATATAATCTATATTATCAGTACTTATTGGTATGTTAGACTACACCAAATAGCTTTTAATACCATTGGAATCCGTATAATTAGCCGCATTTTCCTGTATATTTAAATTGAGCCTAAAATGGTCATTTAATTAGTTCAGGGAATTATTTATCTTCCCATATATACAATAAAGCTCCTATTATCTATAATTAATACACTTGAGTCAATGAAATAAAATTAACTAAAAACCAAAGGAAATATCAAATTAGACCAAAGTATCGACTTGGATTTACCAGTGGTCAATATCTACTCTTTCACTATAGTTATTTCTCTTCTATACTTTTTCTCTTCCTACTCATGTGATTACTCTGCTTCATTCTTTACATAAATTTAACTTTTTCACAAATTTGTAAAAATTCAAAAACAGCCCAAACTTCCACCTCCAGCTCCAATTATCCCATAAATCCACTTCCAATCCCATCCTATCCTTCCAAACCACCCTATTCGGCTAAATTAATTACCTCTATTTAAAATAGCAACGTCGTGCGCCCACCACCGATAATCACCTGCACATAGCCAGCCCACCGTGCCATTCTTATCTCTTACTACTACCACTACTAGAACCACCAAGCAATTAACTCCAATCATCCAACTTATTCCTTCTCGTTATATCAATCTCATTCCCTCAACATTTATTGATTTTTCTAGATGAAGTTTCATCTCGGTCTTATGGGGCTAATTGCCGCCACCATTGGGATTGGTCTGGTTCCTTCAGTGGTTGCTAATGATCATATGTCTCCATTATCATTTGATAAGATCATCACCAATGCTGTAATAAATGATGTTTTCCAAGTGCAGAAGCCACAACCGCCTAAAGATGGCGATGATGACAAGTGTCCTCCATGTTTCAATTGTAATCTTCCTAATTTTGAGTGTACTCAATTCTCCAAATGTAATCCATTTACTGGCTCATGTGAATGTAGAGACGGTTTTGGAGGAATGGATTGTTCTGAACCATTATGTGGGTCTTTATCGGATGGTAATAAACACAGACCTATTAGAGAAGATAATCTGACCTGTTCTTGTAAAGATGGATGGAGTGGTATTAACTGTAACCTTTGTACTGATGATCAATCATGTGACGCCTTCATGCCTGAAGGTCTTAAAGGTACTTGTTATAATAAGGGAATTGTGGTTAATAAAATGCATCAAATGTGTGATGTCACTAATCCAAAAATTATTTCCATTTTGAAAGGTTTAAAACCTCAAGCTACTTTCTCATGCAATAAAACTGCAGAACAATGTGATTTCCAATTTTGGATTGATCAAAAGGAATCCTTTTATTGTGACTTAGACAAGTGTAAACTTGACTATGATTTACAATCAAATACTACCCATTACAATTGTGAAGATGTCTCTTGTAAATGTTTACCAGGAAGAATGTTATGTGGTGAAGCAGGTTCCATTGATATTTCTGATTTCTTAACTGAAACCATTAGAGGTCCAGGTGATTTCACTTGTAAAATTAACGATAGATCTTGTCGTTTCTCCGAACCAAGTATGAATGATTTGATTTCAAGTGTTTTTGGTGATCCTTATATTACTTTGAAGTGTAAAGCAGGTGAATGTATTCATAAAAGTGAAATCCCAGGTTACGATTTACCTGATCATAATAAATTCACCCTTGGTAATTTATTCCTTATTATGGGAGTTGGATTTATCTGTATTTTAATCGTGGTTAGTACCATGATTCAAATCAATAAATCTCCATTATTCAAAAATAATGATGGTTCCTATGAATCATTTGATGCTGAAACTTCTGCTTTGAATCAAAACTTCGTTCCAACAACCCTTACTTTTGAAAATATTAGCTTTAAAGTTCCTAATGGTCAAACTGTCTTGAACAATGTTTTTGGTTTAGTTAACCCAAGTGAATGTTTGGCAATTATGGGTGGTTCTGGTGCTGGTAAAACTACTTTATTAGATATCTTAGCTGCCAAGAATAAGGTTGGTGAAATGTCCGGTAACATTTACGTCAACGGTAACATTTTAGATAAATCTGATTACAAGAAGATAATTGGTTTTGTTGATCAAGAAGACCATTTGATTCCTACTTTAACTGTTTACGAAACCGTCTTGAATAGTGCATTATTAAGATTACCTAGATCTATGAGTATTAGACAAAAGGAAGCCAGAGTCATTGAAGTTCTTAACGAATTAAGAATTTTGGGAATTAAAGATAGAGTTATTGGTTCTGATTTCAAGAGAGGTATTTCTGGTGGTGAAAAGAGAAGAGTTTCTATTGCTTGTGAATTGGTTACCTCTCCTTCCATTTTATTCTTGGATGAACCTACTTCTGGTTTAGATTCTTACAATGCTAGAAATGTTATTGAATCTTTAGTCAAATTATCAAGAGATTTCAAGAGAACTATTGTTTTTACTATCCATCAACCAAGAAGTAACATTGTTTCATTATTCGACAAATTGTTACTATTGAGTGAAGGTGATTTGGTTTATTCTGGTGATATGATTAAGTCCAATGATTTCTTCAGCAGAAATGGTTACAAATGTCCTTTGGGTTACAACATTGCTGATTACTTAATTGATATTACTGTTGATCATAAGAAGGTCGTCAGGGCTTCCGATATCCCTGTGCATATTGCTGGAGTTACTACCAGTGCTGAAACTGTTCCTGCTGATGCTCATGAAAGATTTGTTCAAACAAGTTCAGAACCTCCTGACAGTACTATGGAATGGGAACATTACGCAGTTCATCGTGACGAATACACTCATGATATTTTAGGTAGAAAGGATACTGAAGAATTGGTCCAAATCCGTAACAAATTACCTCAACTTTTCGACGAATCTTCTTTGGCTAATGAATTGAGAGATGAAATTAAACAAAGAGTCACTACTTCTGTTCCATTAGATTTAACTTCACAATACTTAGAAAAGGCAAGTATTCCTACCCAAATTTTAATTCTATCCTCAAGAACCTTCAAGAACTTATACAGAAACCCAAGATTACTTTTAACCCACTACATCTTATCATTAGCAGTTGGTGCATTCTGTGGATACTTGTATTATGACGTTTCAAACGATATTAGTGGTTTCCAAAATAGATTAGGATTGTTTTTCTTTATGCTTGCATTCTTTGGATTTTCTTCATTGACTGGTTTACATTCATTCTCCACCGAAAGAATTATTTTTGTTAGAGAAAGAGCAAACAACTACTACCATCCATTCAGTTACTATGTTTCTAAGATTTTCTGTGATATTTTACCTTTGAGAGTCTTACCACCAATTATTTTAATTAGTATTGCTTATCCAATGATTGGTTTGACCATGGAACATAATGGTTTCTTGAAAGCTCTTTTCGTATTGGTGTTGTTTAATGTGACTGTTGCAATTGAAATGTTAATTGTTGGTATTTTAATTAAAGAACCAGGTACTTCCACTATGATTGGTGTTTTGGTCTTGTTGATGTCATTGTTGTTTGCAGGTTTGTTTATTAACAGCTCTGACTTGAACTTACAAATTAAATGGTTAGAATGGATCTCTGTATTCCACTATGCTTATGAAGCATTGGCAATCAATGAAGTTAAGGATTTGATGTTGAAGGAAAAGAAGTTCGGTTTATCTATTGAAGTTCCAGGTGCAGTTATTTTGAGTTCTTTCGGATTCACCGTCAGTGCATTCTGGAAAGATGTCAAGTTCTTAGCTGGCTTGGGTGTTATATTCTTAGCATTGGGATACATTTTCTTGCACTATTTCACTGTGGAAAGAAGATAATGATCATACTGCTTTTAAAAATAAAAAATATACAGAATAGTCTCGGACTTATTAGATTATGAACTATCAAAAAGAACCTAAACAGGGATCTACTATATATAGTTAAAATTAATATTATAATATGAATATCAGTAATATTCGGTGGTAGTAGCACTCTGAAGACCATTAAATCCGTTTGAAACAGTGAAAAATATAGCAAATCGTTCCTAGACAATTTTAGCTGACTCACCTGATCATCCAGCACCTTTTGCTAATTCAGTTTATATTTTTTCGCAGCCATTCTTTCTACATTATAATTGGTCAAACAACAATAGTGAATCACCAAATATAGCACCTAAGATGCCAATGACCAGTTCAAAGCCAACAGTTCAACATCTAGACCATCGAGATGACCATTTACGAGAATGAAATTGCACAGAAGAATCACACAACTCGATGATTTCAATTAGTCTTGGCCATTAAGCCTAAGTGCAGTACTATAAATAATTGGAAAGGCTTAAGATTTACAGCTACTATAAGCGTGCTGCAACCTTACTTAAATTTCAAGCTATTGTTAGAACAGTCATCTTGCTTCTCGATTATGTTGCGACTCTTTTTTTTTTTTTATTTGCCTCTTATGCTCTTTCTATAATTCTTACAATAAGTTAATTCCGTTAAATTTATTAGTTATTTATACAATCTATAATATGCCGTTTCCCTAATTAACCATATGAAGATGACTTGGTTAATGCTTTAAAATTGTTTACTACCATTTTTTAGAAAAGTAGGGTAGTATTGGTCGAGTGATTAGTTGGTTCGTAGAAGTTTCGTTGCTTAATTATTGCTCATGATTTTATCGAACATATACTTTTTCAACACCTCTACGTTCAACTGGTCTTTCAGTACATCAAAATCAAACTCATCATAACTCATTGGTGTCGTTACTGGCTCATCATTAGTATCATGATATCCCCTAAGATATGGGTGTTCCAAAGCTTCTTCCACAGTAATTCTGTTTTCTGGATCAAATACTAATAAGCTTTTCATTAAATCAAGACCTATTGGATTCACAGGACTATTACCTGATTTTTTCAATCTCATAGGATGATTATTAATCACACTATCAATATCTAACCTATGTTTGAATGGTAAAGTATTAATATATGCTTTTGCTCGAGGAGATTTGATTTTTTCAAAGTCTGTACCAGTCGGAGTACCTAATAATTCAAAAATCAAGGTCAATTGATTTCTATAATCATTTCCCGGAAATAAGGGGATATAAGTGAAAAATTCACCTAAAATACATCCTACTGACCATAAATCAATAGCAGTGGAATATTGAGAAGCTGTTAACATGATTTCTGGTGCACGGTACCATCTAGTAGCCACATATTCAGTTAAAGAAGAAATACCACCAATTGCACCACTGGTATCATCTTTATACTTATGACGTAAAGTATCTAAACGGGCCAAACCAAAATCACAAATTTTAATATCACAATTATCATTAACTAAGATATTTGAAGGTTTTAAATCTCTATGAATGACATTGGCACTATGAATAAATTTAAGTGCTCTTAAAATTTGATAAGTAAAATATTGACAATGCTCATCACTTAAAATATGAGTTTGAATCACTTTGGATAAATCACATGGCATATATTCTTGAATAAGGTAAACTTCATTAAAATGATTGTAATCAAGAGGTTTTTGTACATCGAATAATTGAATAATATTTTCATGACCTTTAAATTTATTTAAAAGTTTAATTTCTCGAAGAGTTCTTAAACAGAAAAGTGGTTTCTCAAATGGTTCAATTTTTTTAATGGCAACTGGGATTTTAGTAGGTTCATGAACTGCCAGACAAACGATACCATAAGCACCTTCACCAAGTACTCGATTGACTTTAAAACTTTGAGATACATTGAATACCACTTTTCTTGGAACCTTTGGTTCAGGTAATCTTCTTTCTTTGGTAGGTCTAGTTGAGATCATGACTGATTTAATGATTGGATTATTTGTTGGATATACCTTGGTATATATATTAAGATCTGATAATACAAGTGTGTGAGCAGAGTGGGCTCGATCTGTGTGGTTCATTCCTTCATGAATAATATTCTTGTTCTTCTACCACATTTAGTCGAAAAAATGGTGTTTCAAGAAATATTATAGTTTATTATAATTATTTATACACTTCTGAGACAATAATGAATCATCTATCGCATCTGACCACTTTATCCGATCTAGTGATGACCACCTGAAACCGCATTAAATTTCATGTGTGGAATTGAATTAACACATTTAAACTTTTTAATACTGCGTCAATATGTTTACGAGATGGTGGTAACCCACACAGATATCACAGGTATAGCTAATGTAAAAAAAAAAAAAAAAAGACAACGCCAATATATTATTATCATGAAATAAGAAAGTTACATCATACTTCCTGTCCGGCATTTGTTTGCATAATAATTTTCTTTATTGTAAACCCTGATCGGGCTTTTCCGACATGTGCCGCTCATGCAGGTGAAGGGTGGTTACTCATCTAAAGTCGCTTTACGCTTTAAGATCTTCAGTACGTGTAGTTTTTACCAGGGCTTCAAATAATTACCAATACCGTTTTTGGTATTCTAAGGATCTCTCTGATGCACTAAGGGTTGGTGACAGTTGAAACAAAATCTGTTACACCCCCTCTCACTACCACACCCCGCAATATATCATACCACCCTTTTTAAATTACCACATGTTTTATCTATTGCCTTACCAACCCTTAATTTAGAAGTGGTAGTGAGTCACTTAGAACGGAGTTAGTTTCATATTCTGGCTGAAACTTACTAAACCCGTATAGCCTTCAGACCCTTTGGCTCGGCCCAAAAGCAATTTCAATTACATTAAGCCCGGTCATTAAATAATTGTTCTTTGGCTATTGTAAAATACCTGCGTATGACCCTCGCAAATTTTAACCTTAGTTCATATATCTCCTGCAGGCGGACCTCATCTTGTGACTCCCCACGGAATAAGAAGGTATCGGGCCGAACAAGCGACAAACCCCGAGGTGTAATTGAAAGGAATAAACATGAAATTGTATACGTAATGAGGGGCACTTCGTACCTTGTACTCCTTGCTCCACTTTGATTTTGATAAGCTCTTGTGATATCATAGTTTTTAGTTGTGAAGAGGGAAAAGGTAAAAAGTTACTGGCTGCAACGATCCCTTTTTTTTTTTTACTTTAATTTAAATTCCATCTATTCTATATGCTATATTTAGGAGCTGGTGCATACAAAACACCGTTTATTCATATAATAGGACATATACTACAGACAAATTACATACGTTAGGTCATATATGGAGTGATTTGTTGTAGAAAATATTCCAAAAAGAAAAAAAGAAATCCTGAAAGGTCCTTCGATGGGTGATTTTTTTTCTGGTTCGGGCTCAACGGTTTTGAACCTACCCTTAAGCCGCAGCCGTATGTGTGAGTGAAGGTTATGATACGAGTATGGTCTGATAATAAGATGAGCCCTAGATACCGAGGACCATTTGTAAAGATCTTGGAGTTATGATAATACCTATAAGTCAGCAGAGAAGGATGCAAGTATCAGTAGCAATCATCCGAAGAAAGATGAGTTGTATTTTCATGTTGCTGGAATTTTTTTTTCCCTGTTTTATGTTTTAAGAAAGTTATTCCGAAGGGATTTATGGAATTTCAAACACCGAATTTTTTCATGTTAAGTGCTACCTCGGGTTACCTATACAGGAGTTTGAGTGCATGTCAAAAAAATGTATGGAAGAGTCCACAAAATGCATAGAAAATATAGGGAAAATATCTGTAACTTTTTACTAAAACATACCGTTATTACTGTACTAAGACCTCTACCCTGTAATTAACTAAAACAAGATCCATCTACCAAGAAATCTAGGCTTTTCTCCAATAAACTTTTTTAAAGCCTTGATGTTAGATTATCAAACTCTAATGATCAAACACGAACCCCACCTTCTTTTTTTGGGAAACACGAACTGGTGAATTCCGCGCTTGTAAGATTAACGGTTGCGAAAAGTGCGATGAGTGGCATAGCAATTCTATAATTTTTGCATAACCGTATATGCCGATCAGGAGCTTCAGTACATCTCCCTTACATGTGGTTAAACCTGTCAGGCCGAAGGGTCTCGCGTAGTCCAAGAAATTCACGTACATCCGTACAACAACAACAAAAAAATCCCTTTAAACGAGGTTGTACCGTACATGAAAGGGAACAAACCATAGTAGACATTTCCGATATTCCCGGATCACCTCCAGTTTATTATGATTCATTTAGGCGAAAATCCCTTAGTCTACTTTTGTTGTTAGTCTAGGTCATGTTTGCTAAAGAGTATGAAATCTTCAAAGGTTCTCAATTAGTAAAATTACAAATGCAGAATCACCACCAGTACATTTGCCACTAGGGGTGAAAAATGTTTGATCGACGCTACAGCTGAAATGCAACCTTGTGTTTACATGTCTCAGAATATCCCCTCAGCCTATTCCAGGCATGATATCATGGCTTGACTAAATTCAAAAGACCCAACTGAATCCCATACCCCACGTTTTTTTTTTTTTTTGGGGTGTGAAAAAACTTCTATACCTCTGTCAGTGTTTAGATGTGCATCGGTATAGTTCTGCGATCTGTACCTTCTCGCAGACATCCCAAAAACCCCGGGCTTACTGTCCAACGAGATTAGTGAGCATTTCTGTAAATCTAGGATCCATTTGTCAGCTCTACTATGGAAATTACTAAAACTAAACGCAGGACCTGGACTATTGGGGAATGCATTTGGTTAAACGATCTAAGTTAATTTTTTTTAATTTTTTTTATTTATTTTTTAGGAAATCGGACCACACATTATATTTTTTTTTTGTTCACCCTTGTTTCCTGTGTTCGGGTTGGAAAACACGAATTGTCTACCGGCAACGGAAACTAAATCTTCAGAATATTACTTCCAGATGCCGAAATTGAGGGGCTCTATGTTATATATATAAAAAAAAAGGGAAATATTTTATATGGGTTTTCGAGACCTCATCGTATACCTTTTCTTTTTGAATTTAAACATAAAATGCATTAAACTAAAAATATAGCGAATAGTAGCTGGTCTTTTTTTTTGACATAAACAACGCAATGTACATGTACGTCTACTAAATTTCAGCTATAAATCTATTGAGAGTGAGACATAAAGAAGGTCAAATGACCTCTTGACGTATTCTGCCGTGCATAGCAATGGCAACTAGACACATATCTTTTGAAAAGTATATATTAGGAGTTAATGGCCGATCCTAACACTCTAACACACACCAACACACACATCTCCGAAACATACTCCAACTTTCGAGAATTATTTTTTTTTTAAGAGAAAAGTTCGATGTGGTTGAAAACACTACTTCGGTCAACAGGAAATTATTTCCGGATATTATTTTCTTATATCCATTCCGAAGGTAGTAACAGATGATTAACGAGAGATGTTTACCCCATAAATGGGATTTGAGAGGAGATATAAGGCTAAAAAATGTACATATACTTTAGGTCCGACTTCAGCATGTTATTATAATTATTTAAAAGTAAGATTAGGCTGTTTTTTATTTTATAATTTTGGTAAATCGGTTAAGTTCGTAAATTGTTCAAATTGTTCAGAAGATCTTTAGGTACTTCTAATGGTTGTGAGTGTTGGATCGATCAAGCGTGTAACTGTGAGTTATGAAGTTTAACGGTACAAAATAAGAATTTCCCACAATTTTTTTTTTCAATTGGTCTGGCTATTAAACTATTATTAATGGTTCTTAACGGTTGTGAGTTACATCGGAGTTATTATATTATTAACCAGAAGAATTTACGATCATCAACTTCGTATTAGCCATTCATATGTAACCTTTTTTTTGATGTTGCTTCGTACTTTGGTACCAGTATCATCAGATGGTTGTGGCTAGTGAGTATATCTACTGCCGTACCATCTAGCCAAGATTTAATGAAAAAAAGTAGATAGTAGATGATTTTCCCGACAAAAGAAAATTTAATAGTAGTAATATGCTATAGTTTAGTTTTAAATATTAATATTCTTCAAGAACCAAAGGTATATCAATGAACCAAGAAAATTGATTACATAGAAGTTATAATTCAGCTTCATAATCATTAGTACCAAATAAAACACAAAACAACCAAACTCTTTTCAACATCGTCTAATTTGAGTGAACAGCATAATATAATCTACTGGATATAATTAGGATCCGTCGAAGGGTCGAAAACCAATGATAGGAGTGGTAGAGAAAGAAGAAGAAATAATCAAGTTTGACTTTAAGGTACCTTTAAATACCTTACTTGTATTAAATGAAAAAATTCATGGTTTGGGCTAAAGGCATATGGTAGGTTCCATTTCTATGAAATAACTATAATTGGTATTAAAATTAGAAGCATCAGTCAATTTACAGCAAAACTTTCTTATACACTCAAGAAAAAGGATCAAATTGCCGGATAATAACTATTAAGTTTAATTGGTTTACTAGAAATATTCAGTTTATTACATAAGATATTATACAATAACAGACCAAATAGTCCCATACAAAGGCCGATCAAAAATGGTTCAAAACCAATGAAAAACCTTGAAAACCAATCACACCAATAGCTACCAGCAGAACCAAAAACCCCTTCAAAAATTTAACCACAACGTAGTATCTAATCCCATTTGGTCTTCTCTAATACTAACTATTCATCTTTGGTAGGGTAACTAACTGGAGCACAAAAATTTCAAAAATCTGGCAACTTGTCCGAGTGGTTAAGGAGAAAGATTAGAAATCTTTTGGGCTTTGCCCGCGCAGGTTCGAATCCTGCAGTTGTCGTCATTCTTTTTTTTGCATGTTCCCCTCAAATTCACGAGAGAACAATACTTCCCCACTGCATCCCTGTAACTATGTCCGGACGTACATAGGGTCATTATTCCCGATCCGCAAATTTGGATTACATACCGTAAACATACATACATCTGTATACATCATCTGTAGTTAAGTTGAACCGTCAAAGTCTTGGATTATCTCCACATCATTTTTTTTTTCTTCTATAATCATCCAATTCCTTTACCATTTTTCCTTTTTGTAATATTATCACACCGTCACGTTTTAATCACATTCAATCCGGAGATTACGGACTGGTTCATGTGACATCTGTAACTGGGACAAAAATGAATAAAAAATGAAAGTTGTTCCAAGCATTAAGCCTCCAGACCCTCCAGCCTTCACCTCACCTCCTCATTTTCCCCCTCCCGAAATCCAAATCTAAAATTCATATTTTCTAGTTATGGAACCACCGTAATAAGATTCACCGTAGAAAGAACCACCGCCCATAATAATGTACTACTTCAGCAAATAGTATAGTAACTAATAGTAACTAGTAGTAGCAAGTAGTACTGCGAAAAATTGTCTATTCTATTATGTACAATCTAGTGTTGTCATAGTACTTTGTTCGTGCTTTGTAACTCTATTTCAATCACCTATTTTGTACTGTATATGCGATCACTTTTACGTCAGGAATAAATACCCTTTGTCTTTAATTGTCACCTCTCTCTCTCTCTTTCTTTCTTTCTTTCTTCATAATAATTGTCAGTCACACTCCACAATTCCTATACTCCACAAACACCTCAAATCTCAAAATCCAAGAAAAGACTTTACTTATCATTTTTCTTTTCCACCCTCAACTTTTACACTGGCAATAATTCTTTTTTAAGGGTATTTGTTTCATCATCATTCATTTGCAACACCCCTCCATAAAAAACCGCCAACCCGCCAATAACGCAAAAAAATCCCAATTTCTTGTTATTTTCCTTCCTTTACTGTTTTAATTTGCCTCATTATCATTTTTTGGGTTCTTTGACAGTGTAACACTTATTTGACCCTCTTTTGAATACGATATGGCTAATGAGGATACTCCCCCTAGTACCGGGACCAATGGATTCGATTTGGATACCATTAAAGACATAATTGAGAGTAAGACCGGCTCTTACCTTAAGGGAGTCAAGAATACCGATGTTGATTGGATCTTAAGAGAGACCAATGTCTCTTTGCCTCCTGCCAACTATAATCAGAGTGACGAAGATCAAACCACTACCAAGAATTCTGCATCATCATCTTCATCATTAGGACCTGGTGGATCATCAACTTCAGGTCCAGGCTCAGGTCCAGGATCCGGTTTATCAAGATCAGGGTCCACTAGCAATACAACCGTAAATACCAATTCGGTATCACCCCACTTGAACACCAATATCTCTAATTCCAATGATAATAACGTCACCAAGACCAAACCATCTGAGCCCATAGTGCTGCGCCCTGAGAACATAGCATCATCATCACCGGAAGTTACGGGCTCCGACTTTAATAGACGGCGTAAAGGAAGTACCTCCAGTATCGGAAGTGCTGGAAGTGCCAATAGTTCCAGTGGTCTGGGAGGCTTTTTCTCCAAGATCAAGGGTAAATTGGGTCATAAATCAGATGCTTCTCCAAAGTATAAAGATAACGGACAATCTCCCAAAGCAACCTCATTATTCAAAGACAATTATGATTTATCTTTAAGAAAGACCCGTACCGATCAAATTTCAGCTCAAGAACCTATCACCGAAGTCCCACAATCTAGCAATGCTCTTCAAAGAACCATGTCTTCACCAATTAGAAAGGAGTCCAACGACCCAAGGTTGGACGAGTACATTAGATTCTACAAACAACAACCAGTAAGAAGAAGATCGTCTATGTCTGTATCATCTATTCAATCCAGTGATACAAGAAGAAGCTCAGTATCTACCGGTGCTACCGATAATGATAGACAGGCACCTCCTCCAGCTCAAGACTCAACTTCAGGAAGATTGTCATCTCTCTTTAGAAAAAGATCAACTACTTTATCTACTATGTTACCACAATCCCCTCATCATCACCACAGTGCTTCACCAATTGATGAAAATAGAATGAAATCAAACTCTCCACCTCCTGCTCCTTCTCAACCGATTTCCAACCTTCACCTTCATCCTAGTTTTAAAGAACTCAAGCCATTGAAAAGAGTGGCTTTCCACCTGTCTACCTTCCTCATTGATCCTCCTCAACAAATTCCCTCTAGAAACCCAAGAAAGGGTAATATTGAGGTCTTACCAGGTGGTGTAATTAAGGTCAACCCATTATCTGAAGAAGACAAATTGGCCATTGAAAAATCTCAAATGGGACAAGGTGGTGGTATCGTTGTAGGAGGATGCTACTCAATGGGTGGCCCTCCTCAAGACGGTGGTGAAACAAAGACTTATGCATCTACTCCAGTGGTTACTCAAAATAATTCTGCTGAAGACCCAGCAGTCGATAAACATGCAAAACTGTTGGGTATCGACAAGCCCATGGTTTCTCATGCTAACCATTACTACAACACTCCAATTAAAAAGATGGCTCTTGATCTCATGTACACCAGATGTTGTCATCTTCGTGAAATCTTACCAATTCCTGCAATTCTTAAACAAATTCCTAAAGGTTCAATGGCTCCATTACCAATTTTACAATTAAGAAATCCAACTCCTACAATGATTGAAATTCAGACTTTTGCCGATTTCATTAGAATCGCTCCAATTATTTGTATTTCGTTAGATGGTGTGAGTCTCTCTTTAGAACAATTCAAAGTGATTCTTTCCGCTATCAGTGCAAAGACCCAGCTTCAAAAATTGAGTTTACGTAACACTCCTATCAGTAATGATGGATGGTCCTTATTATGTTGGTTCTTATCTCGTAACAAAGCCCTTGATAAGTTGGATATCACTCAATGTCTTTCATTGTCTGTCAACGTCTTGAAGAAGAGAAAGAAGAAGCCTACCGATAAGAAGGATGAAGATGAGCCAAGAATGACTTGTAACAAAGATAACAGATCCGATATGGACTGGTCCTTATTAGTAGCTACTTTAGTAGCTCGTGGAGGTATTGGTGAATTAATCTTGACTGGTTGTTGTATCAGTGATCTGGAAACCTTTGAACAATTGATCAAGTTGGCTGTCCTGAAGAGAACATTCAGATTAGGTTTAGCCTATAATCAATTAGATGCAAAGCATTTCAAAATCGTGGTGGAAAATTGGTTATTTTTGGACTTTGCTGCTGGTTTGGATTTGGGTTATAATGATTTCCTGCCAAATGCAATGAATAAGATTTTGTTGGACTATTCCAAGACTCCAGGATTTGCCAAAAAGTTGGAAAACTCGTCTCTTGGTTTCCTTAGTTTGAATTCTACCAATATGTTGTTTACTGACTATTTCAAACAAGTATTAGAAAACATTATATTGAGATTACCAAACTTGAAATACCTTGATTTCTCAAATAACCAAAGACTTTTTGGAACATTAAATCATAACCTTGGTCTGGAACCTGCAAAATCCACCACTTCTGCCACTACAGACTCCACAACCAGTTCTTCATCTACAGCTTCAGATCTTAAAACCACTGACCTCAGTGAATCTTCAATCATTGCATACTTCACTTCCAAATTACCTATGTTCCCAAAACTTGTTCGTTTCCATCTTGAAAATAACAATTTCAGCGAAGACTCCATTCAAGCCATTGCTCAAGTTCTTCCATTCTGTAAATATTTGGGTTACTTTTCTATTGCAGGTAATCAATTAAACTACTCATCGTTGGCCACATTGATCCAAGCAGTCAAGAACTCTAAGAGTATTATCACATTAGAATGTGATGTTGACGGATTCCCTGATTATTTCAAGGAAAAGATCGGTCTTTACACCATGAGAAATATGGAGAAGTTATTGTATAAGAAGGAAGATGAACCAACTGAAGCCAATAACATTGGATTTGAATCTGAATCCCTTACTGAACAATTGAATAATATCTTGGAAATGAAGTCCAAGCAAAAGATCGATTTGAAGTCTCCAGAAGTTGTTAAATTCATTACCAAAGCTCAAAACATTAGAAACGAATTGAAGGCAGCTATTGATGAATTATTGAAACTTCAACTTAAGAGTGAATTGAATTTGGAAGGTAAAGAAACTTTAATTAAATTTATTTTCATTGATTCATCAATTGAAAAGGGATTACAATTAATTGACCCTTCATTGTTCGATTCCGACAGTCTTTTCCCATCATTCCTTGCACAAGGTGCTGAAGATGAAAAGAACAAATACACTTTGGATCAAGATGTTAAAGAAACACCTGCTGATCATGTTCCTCCATCAATAACCCCAATCAATGTATCCAGATCAAGTTCTAGATCCAACTTACAACATCTTGATAGAGAAGAAGGTTCCATGTTGAAGTTATCTAAGCTTCGTGATTATCATGTTTCTAATGGTGAACCAAGTGATTTCTTTGAATCATTGGTTGGCTTATCAGGTGAAGATATTAGAAAGAAATTGCTTAGTGTTGATTTCAGTGATTTGGATAAAATTATAGAATATATGGAACGTTTGAAGGCTCAAGGTGTTACACTTGAGTCTATCTTCAACTTGAACCAAAAAGAAGGTGATCCTATCAAACAAGAAGGTCTTGATCTTGAGGATATTAAACAAAAGCTTCAAAAAATAGCCAAGTCCAATCCAAAGGATGAACCAGAAAAGGAGAAAGCAGAAATCAAGGAAGAAATCAAAGAAATTGACCATACAAATACTAACGGGTACATCAACGATGCATACGATGAAGTGTTGAGTAACTTTGCCAAGAAGTGAGGTTATAGCATTGCATTAATACAGGGCTTGGTTAGGTCATGGAAGAATACGTATCTCTATTAACTTAAAATTATCAGACAATAGGTTCTATCTATATGTGAGCGGATGCAGGCCATTCTTATCAGTAGTTAAGAATATTCAGAGAGAACGCTTAACGAATAGTCTGGGGTTAAATGATAGAGGTACCGAGATTTCCAAGGCCATTAGTGCCGTAGTACCACCAATTAATATTATGTCTACAGATTGTCATTCACCAGCAGGAGATGGTCGAATATTTATAGACCGTCTTTCCTGTTGGCAGTTTAGTTCATATTTGAGAAAAGTAGGCCACCACTCAGTGGGTATTTATCCCCATTGGGGTTTGGTTATATTGGCCCCTTTAGTTCATATTTGATAGAGAATTCCACTACTAGCAGTGGAATTTAGTGTAATAGAACCATTTGCTCTAAAGTAGATGATTCTTGGATTTTATATTATCGTTATAATTATTATTATCATATTATTATCATTATTATATTTTATTCTTTTATTTGTTTTATTGGTACACACGTATGTAATGCTGTTTATAATACAATTGATGATGCTCTAACCAGTAGGAATATCATATAGTCTCTAATAATCTTCTTCGGAATCAGGTGCCTTCACATTCTTTGGTTGATCAAACTCATCATCGGAATATTCTTCTCCTTCTGGAACACCCCTCTTATCGGCTTCTTCGGCCAAATCTTCACAAGCATCGATCCAATCAGAATAAATATCAATAGGTTGAGATAATGAATTTATAGCAGTTTGGAAACTTTGTCCACAAATCTTACAATGAAGTTCTCCTAAACAGTTCTTCTTATCTAAAGTGCAAATGACGGATTTTTCGTGGTTACAGAACAAGCACGTGAAGGTGATATCTAATTTTTGCTTGATCTTCTTTTGTGGTTTGGCAGAGGACTTTCTTTTACCCATTTTGATGTGGTTTTTGTTGGTTTGTAATTGGTATTGATTTGAATTCAAGGTGACATCTGGAAATTTTTATAGTGGCGTTCCCAAGTTCCTGTACACAGGCCATCTAGATGGTTCTATACAGGTCATCCTTTTCTTTCTTTTTGGTTCTGGTAAAAAAAGGGTGCGAATGACAGGAAAGACACAAGATGTCACAAGATGTCATGCTATTGTAGGGTCCTTTTTATTCTATATGTCCATGGATCTTTAGTAGAATTAGTCTATTTGTAGAGGTAAATGTAGAGATAAGGTTGCTGGGATTTTTTTCCCAATTTTTTATTTGTTCGTACCGTCAATATTGCCCTAATGACAAGCGTAAAACAATAGGTGCAAAAAGTACTATAGGTGCAAAAAATGCTAAATGTAACCCACTAAATTGACCAATAAATATATGATTTATGTGGATCCATGTCGACTTAGGCCAATGGGTACCATTCACTTTGTTTGTTGGCTATTGGTCATCATCTGGACCTTCTTCTTTAACCTCATTTCCATTCTATACTTTTCAAACTTCATCTTTTCTGCCTTGGAGTCAACTGCTGGTGATGCGTCTCTAGATGATTCTTGACTGTTCTTGGCACTGCCTGTATAACTCATGGTAATCTTTAAATTTGGGTTATAGGTATTGTTGAGCTTTCTTCCAAGTTCATAAAGCTTCAAATCATCTTCTCTATTTTCGTAAAGAGTAACTGAATCCTTATATAAATGATAAATAAATTCACTCTTAGATGCATGGTTAGCGAACTTGCTATTGATTGGATAATGAAGTAATAATGAAAGACATTCTCCAAAATCTGTAGTAACAAGTTCTGTTTTTAATTGAATAAGTAATTGAGTAGTCATAAACATTATAAGATCTGGAATAGCAGTTATACTATTACCATTATGATTGGTTAATTGAGATGCCACTAATTTATCCCAGAGTAACATAGTCACCGATAAATCATTACCTAATTCTCTAGAAAGTAAAAGTCTTAAATATCTAATAATCCATAATTGTGATTCTATCTTTAATTTGTTGATTAAATTATAATGAATTAATTGATCTACCTTCATAAGGTTAACATTGAAAGTTTCAATTGATTTCCATAATACTTCTTCACTTTCATAAAATCTAGATATAATTCCACTTTGAACCATAAATTTGTTGAATATAGTAAATAAATCATGCAGTAAATAATCAATATCATAAAGACTAAGGATTCTTAAATCATCTCCATTAAATGTATTAGTTTGAGGAATTTTAATTGCTTCTTTATATAAATTAATGAATAAAAGTCCCAATATTTCATGAGTTCCTTGTTTATATCCCACCTGAGGATTACATTTGGCCCACATATAAAGAATTTCAATGATTTGTTGTTTAGTAATTATGGCAATTGGATTAGATGAATTGAAAAAGTCTTCACCTGGAAATAATCTATCAATATCAAGAATAATGGTTTCTAATAATTCCAAATCTTTATCACTGGTAATATAAGGAGGACTCAGACTCCTAGATCTACTAGGACTTTTCAATGGGTCTTCCGATGCAGATACTCTAGTTAATGCAGTTTTCTTTAAACGACGTTGCAGAGTGATTTCTCGTTTAACTGATGATTTTCTTGAAAGTTCTTGATTCTTATAGAATGGTGATTCTGGATCAAGTTTCCACCACGGTACCGCCATTTCTTGACGTTTCAGTAATTCATGATAAACAACTCTCAGATCACTTAATTTGGATTCCCATGTTTGGATCTTTAAACTATCGGTTATGAGGCACAGCTTCCATACCAAGGTTCTAGAGAACGATTGTTGTCTTGGAGTATATTCGTTATCGGTGACTGCTGATTTGAGGCTGGATAAGCTTCCTTTGTACTTGCTTATCGTGAGTAGCACCTTTGAAATGGTGTCGTTTTCTTTAAGCATGACTGAAACAAGAAGGAGACCGGATGATAATGATGATGATGAATGATCAGTAACGAATGGGGGAAGAAGAGTTCAAGTATCAAAACGAGCGGCTATGAGCGGATTGGTAGGAACTATACTTGGAACTGTAGATGTATATTTGTGTGTTTTAACCGGGAGTAATGGGAGTGAATGGACGGTTGTTTCAAGATCAAACCCTCAAACGGTGCTGGTTAGTAAAGGGAAAGTATGGCAAAACCGCAGGTTTCTGGAGTTAAACGGGATGGTAAAAGAGCGGAGGTCTTTGATAATTTGGCAAAAGGGACCTGATTCTAGCTTAGATGTTAGATGGGGGAAAACTGCAGCGTATTTATAGGAGTTCTTAGCCGCCGAGCTTAGGAGTGTTTGGATTATAATTGGAAGTTTATGCTGCGATAGTTCTTTGTAAGTGATGCAGAAATCTGGAGATATCGCGAATGATCACTGAGGGCAGGAGCCGGAAGGAACAACCGATGGAACCAAACGACAAACAAAAAAAAACTGGGGGCAAGAGAAAGTAGTAAAAGAGACAAAAGGTAAAAACGGAAAACGATAGCGACAACAAACAGATTATACGAGAGCAACGACAGTTGTTTAAATTGGTCTACTTTCTATATTTTAAGTAGCTGACTGCACACGATTAGGTTTATGTGTAGATGAGATGAAACGGTCTAGAATCGTGCCAACCTTGACAGGTTCGCGTCAGATAAGGTTCATAACGGCACCAAATATAGATGAAGGTGCAGATCAGCATGATCTGCAGACCCTGAGGAGAGAAGGAGGAAGAGATGGGGAAGGAGAAGAAGAAGGAGAAGAAGAAGAAGGAGGGAGGAACAAAGTGTAAGAGATGTAATGGAGTAGGTAGATGAAGCTGGTGGAGAATAGAGGTGGTGTAGTGACGTAATTATAGTGAGATAGCGAGACAATAGTGACGATTGATTAGTGAGGTGGTGGGAATGGATAGTGAGAAATAGAGAGTGAGACCAATAGGACGAATACGTCCAACGAGTGAGTACATAGTAGAGATGGGGTAGAGGGTAGGTGATAGAGAACTTTGGTTTAAGAGAACGTCAGCTTGCTGAGTTAGAAGTGGTGCTGGTAGTGCTGGTACTGTACCAGAAGCTGGTATTGTTGGGTATTGTTAGTTTTGTGGTAGGTCCCAAAGGTATAGCCTTTAGTGAGAGTTACTGAGTACCAAAAGTGAAAATAGTGAAAATACGATAATTAGGGAAAGACAAATCGTTGGAGGTGTAGTGAATATAAAACTTCAATATCTAAGTAACGGGTTGGACTGAGTTTAGGGATTTCTATGTAGAAATAAGCAGCCTTTTGTCCACTTACTATGGTTCATTACTGGGATGAGCATCGCACTGGAACCCAGTACTGTAGTTGAATAGCCCTAGAACAGAGAGTCAACAGAACAGAACCGAAAATGAAATAAGATATATCGATAAAAATATAGAAATACCCCAAGCTGATAAATGAAACTTGAAAGTATCTAAACTCAATTACAAATTCCAAAAATCTACTTCTAGACCACTTTCATTATACTCCACAATTGACGAACTACACTATTAAGACCCACGTTTCAACCCATTACTATAAACCAACCGATACCGGGCTAAAAAATCACAAACTTTCAGACTTGATAGGTTACCATCATCTTTATCAATCGCAATCACTGCCTATTCTACATCACCTCTATAAACTACCTTTCGTCTCATCTTCTCGTATCTCTTGGGCTCGTATTTGCACCCATCTGACTGCGCACTACTCTCATAACATCAATAACCAGATCATCGCTAATCATCGACTACTTAAAGGCACCTAAACACGGGATATATCCACCAACATACCTCAATCGTTAGTCAGACTTCTCTCCAATCATGTCCCAAGAAGAATCAAATGCTCTCCAACAAAGTTTAGACCGTTTGGCGGTCATTGAACAAGATATGAGTGTTGCTGAAAGAGACGCTGAAATCTTTAGAATCAAGAGAACCCAATCGATCTACGCCGACCGTTCCGAAGTCCTTAAGACCATTCCTACTTTCTGGTTCATTGTCCTTGCTGAAAACGATGACTTTGCTGAATACATCAGTGTTGAAGACTTGAAATACTTGGAATACATTGAAAACATCTACGTTCATTATGATATTGCAGATATAGAAAACCCTACTGAAGAAGACCTTAAACATTTCAAGGACTTCTCAATTACTATTACTTTCAATTCTGAAGATGGTGTTATTCCAAAGCAAGAAATCACCAAGAAGTTCAAGACTGTTATTGAAGAAGGTGAAGAAAAGATCATTTCTGAAAAAGTAGACGTTCAATGGCCTCAAGAATTAGAATCCATTAACCCTGCTACCATCAAGAAGAACAAGGGTAAGCAAATGTCTGCTGAAGACAAGAAGAACTACCGTCTTGGTATGAAATCTTTCTTTGCTTGGTTCTCTTGGACCGGTGAAAAGCCAGGTAAAGAATTCAGAAACGGTGAAGACATCACCAGATTAATTGTTGATGATGTCTTCTTGAACGCTACCAAGTACTACGTTTTGGCCCTTCCAAACGACGAAGAAAGTGATGACAGTAATGAAGAAGATAGCAGTGAAGGTGAAGAATTGGACTTAAGCGACGATGAAGATGTCAATGACGATGAAGACGATAATGACAAGAAACGTTCTGCTGAAGATGAAGAAGAAGACGCTCCCTCCAAGAGACAAAAGTAAGGAAATTGATCCATAGCACCAGCCATAAGCTTCATTTTTTAGTAATTTACGGTTAAAAAAGGCTCTTCACTTTTTCACCAGACTTACAAAGTCACTAACCCAATTACTGAAGCTGATACTCCAGTATTTGGGCTGATGAGTTTTTGCAGATACAAGTCTTACACCAGTTGGCCCGCTTCAAGGAACTCATACCGTCTAAACAGCAACACTGAACCCCATTCCTCGGCAGTTGCTGCTACAGACCAATTATCCCCGACACTATTGCCGGTGGCACTACCAATTCTCACCGTTGTACCATGTTCATTATCTATTTTATCACACTAGAACATTCTCATGATTTTCTGACAATTTCACACCTAAAAACTACATCTAAAACTAGTAATAAAAAATACATATAATTAGTATTGTAGAACCAGCCAAAATATTCCCCCAATTCCCCCAATTCCCCCACTGTTTCTCTCCTTAACACCTTTGGAACAGTCCCCCATCTCTTCTGGCCCCAAACACCGGAGTTTGTCATCACCTCTAGGTGGCCTCGGTCTTTCCCCTCCTATCTTACGTAATCGATATTTCACAAGCTTAAGCTTGGCTGATCGTTACCGATAAAGGGCTTTCAGTAGAATCACCAAAAGGATTTGTTTCTTAATTCCACTTACTTACCAATTCCCTACTGATAACCACAATGGACCCAGCTCAAAGAATCATCACCCACATGAACAAGGACCATCAATTGGCCTTGAACGATTACCTTGTTGTGTACGATCACGCTGTTGAATTTGATGAAAGCTCCACCAAGATCACCGCAGTCGATCTTGAATCTTTGACCATTCAATACGTCGCTAAGAACAGACCAGTTACTTTCAATATCAAATGGGACGATGCCACTGAAGATGAAGGTGTTAAGGTCAAGGATTGGTCTGATATCAAGACCAAGTTGGTGGCTATGGCCAAGCACTCTGCTGCTAAACAAGGTTATGCTCATACCAAGCTTGACAAGGTCTATTTACCAACCTTAGCTTCTGGTATCATGTATCCATTTGCCATTATCCTTGCTCTTAATGCTTATGATCCAACCATCTTACAAAAGCTCTTTGCTGGTGATGCTTTATTCCAAAAGTTGGTTACCTACTTACCACAAGCTGCCATTAAAGGTTACGCTTTAGTGTCTGAACATGCTGCCAAGATCGGTGGTGCTATGTACGCCATCCATATCATTGAAATCTTAGCTTTCAGTGCTCCACTCTTGAGAAAATACAGAGCTTCTGCTTCTGTTACCTTGAAATGGTACATCATGCACTTCTTTGAAGGTTTCCCAGTTATTGCCAGATTAAAGGAAGCCATTCATTAAATGGAACTGAAATGCCAAAGAAAAAAACCCTCATACTTTTTTAATATTTTGATTGCCAATTGACCCAATTGACCCAATTGAGTGTCAAACTGGCTTAAGTTTTATATATATGTCTTTTTTTAAGAAAACTCAAGAAGAGAATTCAAATGTTGAATAAAATCCCTAGAATATGCAAATTATGTTATTCCATACTGCCTAATTTTATGATGAAATCTCTCCTCTAGACAATGGTGTACTGACCCTAATATATGTGTTATGACAAAAATTTGTAGCAATAAGAAAGATTTAGCTGGTAAGTATTCTTGGAAATTTCAGCTTCAATAGATCCATTTGGATAACCAGTGAAGTAAATTTGTTCAATTAGTGAATTTAAAGCTTAACACACCATATTTATTTATTTGTATTAGTCCAGAAGTTGCAAATTGCAGCAATTAGACCTGTTTTTTAGTATTGTTAAACATCAAAGGTATCTGTTTCAATTCTTGTTTCGGTTAAATATTGCAGTACAGTTTCAAAAAATCTGAAGTTTATTATCACTTTATTCTGACCCAATTCTTTCCAATAATGCCCATTTTCATTCTAAATCCACTCTTCTTGCTTGTGATCTCACGTTTGACACAACCACTAATTGTCTTCATGTCTTGGCAACTTGTCCGAGTGGTTAAGGAGAAAGATTAGAAATCTTTTGGGCTTTGCCCGCGCAGGTTCGAATCCTGCAGTTGTCGTCATATTTATTTTTGAACTCCTCGTTGTTGATACTTTTTGGAGTTCTAATTTTGTTGATCTCTTTAATTGTTCACTCACTGAGACTATATCATTAGATCAAAAAAAAAAAATACACCAGAATTATTAAAGACCAGACCTTCATTACAAAAGAAAGGGAGATAACTGTCTGCGACAAACCACTTCTGCATCATAAAAAATTATCATAAACATGTTCATAATTGTTGCAAAAAAAGATTGATTCTGCCCAGGATCGAACTGGGGACGTTCTGCGTGTTAAGCAGATGCCATAACCAACTAGACCACAGAACCAATTTCTGAAGGCTTATAAGGGCCACTTTTAACTCTTCAACACGATCCAACCCTACCATCATATCCGTGTTTTCACTTTTACCGAAGGTATTTAGCTGTTTATATATTGTTCAGTATATTAGTAATTTCAACAGCTTCAGATTATCTTAATTTATTTTAAAATCGTTCAGTATTGACTGATATAAGCACTATAAAAGTAACGAATTTATATATACATATACATATATATAATTAGACTAGAATAAGGAGAACTAATAAAATAGGTAAAATAATGATGTTGTTGCCTTTTCCTTCAATTATTTGTGAAGAATATTCGGCAGACCATGCAAATATCATATATATTAATTTGCTTGCTTTACCCTCTAGGAATCTTATTCCCGTCACACGCTCGTGATTTACGTCATGATTGGCGATAAATTCTATTACTTCGGGGATATTTCGTCTATTGTATCAAAGTTGTCAACTTCATCCTAAATATTTAGCCAAGTAAGTCAATTTCACTAGCGATATAATGGAGTCTCTCGCCATAATAAGATCCCGTTTCAGAGAAGTAGAATGGTCTGTCATAAAGGAAGATCCTTTTATGGTACTTGATAGTTACATTACCCAAGTGTATGGTTATAGTGGTGACATGAAAGTCTACTTATTTTATACTTATTGCATCAATCCTAAGGATCTTTCTGCTGTGGATATAATGGAAACATTTATCAAAGAATTTGATAGAATGGGTATGGATTCTGAAGAATTTCACCATAGACCATTATTGGTTCTTCTAGGAATGCAAGAAACTTTACGCTTTTATCACCCAGAAGAATGGGATTATGAAGATGAATTACTTCCGTACAATTATTAATATATCAGCAATTTCAACCTATTTTAATTCTTCCTAGTAGCAATGTGAGTTTATAGCACCATTCTTTTTGTCTTGCAGCATATGTATAATTATTTAAAAAATATTACTATAGTTTTTGTGGTTTTTTCTTTAAATTCCAAGGCTTATTAGAGATCGTTTTCTTTGGCATAAATCCGTCGATGTAGATCATGCCAAGTATAATGCAAATAATATTTATTCCCATTTGGGGTTGTAATCTTGTGGAATCAATCAAATTGCTAGAAACGAATAGTGTCATCTATACGACGGTTTTACGTCTTATCTACGAACACCTTGGAACCACAAAAATCTCTTAAACTTATACAAATGTACGAGCTTCTACTTGCCCATTGTACCATTAAGTACAAAGTGTTTCTTTTGAGTTAACATGATTTCTTAATTATGGACAGAACATTTTGTTTCGAATTGAACAATGTCTCAAAAGGTAGCTCCTAAAAAGGTCTTAATTCTAAAGGAGTTTTGGTTGTTACTTGCAACCTGAAGAATTGGATGACCAAAGGACTAACTCGTTAAGGGTTCAATATATAGAATATATTGAAATATCGAAGAGCCTATACCCTTATCAGTATAGACTATAATTGATAGTTTATAATTTCGAATGAAGTGTAATTAAAAGTCAATCAAGAGACAACAGATGATATAGTGTAATCTTTAATCCTTTAAAATCGCTATTGTACTCTCAACTGTAGTTCTCTTTTCGATAGAATATTAATTTAATGAATGTTTTATGATTTCAATCCAAATAAAACCCTATTTCCCTTTCTCTTCATCTTACTACTTCAAACCGCAACATAGTTATTTGTTATTTGTTCATTTTTTCCTATAAATCATTAACAACACCAACCTAAACTAACTCCTTAAACACAATCCTAGAGGATTTTAAAAATTGTACAAGCTCCTTATGACTATTAAATTGGTCTTCTAATTTTAATAAAGCTTCTGGACTAATTTCTGGATTAGCAGGTCCAATTTTATACTTTTCAGAAGCAACCCCAACTTGAATAGAAAATTCTCGATCAAAATTATTAGGATCAATATTAGTAAATACAAATTTAATTAAATCCACCGAAACTGCTTCAATCTTCAACCCTAAATATTGTTCATATTTGATTAATTCAGGATAATCACGCCGTATTTGAGTACTTAAACTCTTTTGTGACTTCTCCAATTCTCTATTACTTTCTTCCACTGATTTACTTAAATCACCAACTTCAGTTTGTAATTCTTTTCTTTGTTGAACTAATTCTTCTTGCTTTCGTATAAGCTCATCTACTTTACCTCGTTGTGCCCGCAACCCATCTAATGAACATCTCAAGTTTTCCTTGGTCTTTTCTTCCTTGGTTTGAAGATTAGCAATATCGTTTTGAAGTCTCATTTCTTCAGTTCTCATCTCATTCACTTTGATATGATGCTCTTGTTTCTCACTGATTAATTGGGCTCTCTTTTCGGTAAGTTTCCGTTCCACTTTATTGGAAAACTCCTTCATTTCAAATTGAAGGGCCGTAAACTCCTCGATCGAAGTTTGCGCTGCCATGTCGACTATTTTTTCTTTTTGTGTGGTGTGTTGTCTGTTTCACCGCCTTTTTGTTTTCTTTTTCTAAATAGTGGTGATGTTTTAAAACGTCTTGTTTGAAACCGCTTGTGTTTTTGTTTGACGCGATTTACTAAATCATTGATCATCAAATCACGTGCACCACTATCTGATTTTAGCCACCCTAACCAAATGTCAACTTTGACAACTTTGACAATTTGTAACTACTTTTGATACTTAATTGTATTAAACGACCATGACAAGAGATGCAACTGCCGAGCCTTCGGAATCTCCTTTCAACCAAACTGTCAAGCTCTTAACTTTCAACACTTGGGGGTTGAAATACGTGTCTAAAGTAAGAAAACAGCGACTTCAAGCCATTGCTGATCGGTTAGGGTCCGAATCGGAAGAACAATATGATATAGTGGCATTACAAGAAGTTTGGACAGAAGAGGATTGGCAAGCCATTGAAAAGGCATGTGCTAAGACTTATCCATATCGTCGTGCATTCAAATCAGGAATTATAGCTGGTCCTGGTTTAGCCATCTTATCTAAAATTCCAATTGATGAGACATTTCTTTATAGATTTCCAATTAATGGTAGAGCATCTGCATTTCATAGAGGTGATTGGTTGGTAGGTAAAAGTATTGCTGTGACCATTCTCAAGCCTCATGTGGTCAATGCTTTACCAATTGCTATATTAAATTCTCATATGCATGCTCCTTATGCTGATAGTGGAGATGCTAGTTATTCTTGCCATCGAGCATGTCAAGCATGGGATTTTGCCAAATTGGTTAAAATGCTTAAACGGGGTGGTTATGCGGTAATTCAAGTAGGTGATTTAAATTCTAAACCTGGCTCTTTACCTTATAAATTATTTACTATTGAAGGTGGTTTAACTGATTCTTGGGATGTTTGTAATGAAGAAATTTACACTCCTGAACAAATTGGTGACATGGATTTAACAAAACAAATTGAATTGGCTGGTGTTACTTGTGACTCTAGATTAAATACTTGGAGAGCAAATAGAGATCCTACTGAAGCCAAAAGACTTGATTATGCTTTGATTGATCACAACAATATTAAAAGTATTGATGCTTCGGTGAAATTCACTGAAACTTTACCTTCTCCATACTATTGCTCCTACTCCGACCATTTTGCTTACAGTGCAGAATTATTAATTAAATCTAAAGATGAACATGTTTCTCCTTCTGATAATGAGAATATTTCGGAAAAACTCGAAGTTTATCGTGAATTGCTTGCAGAAATCGCCCTCTATAGAAAACTTACCATTCCATTCCAATCCACTTGGAGAAAATACCATTTCTTTGCTTCTATGCTAGCAGTCATTGGACTTCTTGTGGGAGTTACATTTGCTTCAATTACTCACCCATGGGTATCAGTATTTATCATGATTCTTGGAATAGTCATTGCTGTGACAGGTATCATTAATGGTTTGATTTGGGGTATGGGTGTTAGATCCGAACTGAGAGCATTACAAGAAGTACAAATGGAAGTAGAGGATCTTTATAACTCCACTCAAATTGAAAAATAATCACCAAAACGGCCAATCTACCGGTTACAACCATCTTACAATAATATTAGAGAAATTAGACGGCACAGTACCGATACAGTATACAATAAATATAAACATAATTTAGATAGCCTTTAGTTTAATACCCAATTTAAATAAATAATAATTAATCAACATAGTTGTGACTGGAACAAATAAGCATATGATACAGCCTAAGGAACAACAAAGTTGTTAACCACCAAGAGATTATTCTTGCCAATATTTGAGAAATTTATATATTGCATAAACCTCTAACCTCTAGGGATATAACAGGAAGAATTCATCAATGTTTCTTCTTATAGCTTTGTTTTGTTCACTATTGTCATCATCTGTTAGTAAACGTTTGAGGTGATATACAGAACAATAATCAAATGTTTCATCATAACCTGGTTGACTTTCATCAGCGCTCTGCTCGTCGATGATATCAAGAATCAAGTCAAGACATAAATTATTTAATATTAAGATACCAATCCACTCCCCAAAGTTTTCAGAAAATAAGGGCGTGTGGTCTAGTGGTATGATTCTCGCTTTGGGCGACGATTCAGTTCACTGAATTGATAACTACAAACATGCGAGAGGCCCTGGGTTCAATTCCCAGCTCGCCCCCATTTCTTTTTTTATTTTTTTCCACAAATAGACCTAAAAGGCTACTTCAAGATAGTAGTAAACTAATGAAGACAACGAGATTTCCTTTCTATATATTTGAAACTTTTTGTAGTCCACAAATCATCTTGTTTGGTTGTTGAGCTTGTTCTACTCATTTTTGTTTAGTGTTTTAGAATTTCGCAGCAATTTCAGAAAATTGCAATTTTGCACAACTTCGACACTTAACCATGAACCAAGAGTATAAGCCTATTACGACCAAAGAATCTGTTCAAGAAACACTCATGATTCCACAACCAAACATCTCTACCAAGGAAACGCCTTATTGGCTAGAGGAAAACGAAGTGCCCGAAGTCCGTCGTATCAGGTATATTAAAGATGAATACTATGATTTCTTCAATACTTTGGCGCTTTTACTAATAGCAGCGGTGATGGTGCTTGTTGTGAATGTTTGCGTGATCAACACAAGATGTAAGTAAGGGAATATAAATAGGTGTTTTAAGATCAATCTAACCTTTAGTAAATCGAGAAGTGCTGTACAGTGTTTAGTAGACGACTATCTACTGTTAACAGAGAAAGAAAGAGTGATAGTAATTGATTACTTGAAGAACAAAATGGAGAGTCATATGATGGATAAATAATGAAATAGTAGCTAATTTGAATAAAGAGAGATCAAGTGGATGCTATGATGTGGAGGTGAAAGAAAATTGCAATTATTCTCAATTCGCAACCAAAAGTAGAACTGGTTAAGCTCTACACTTGAGCTAGATATAGCTAATCAAGCTAATAAAGCTAATAAAGCTAATAAAGCTAATAAAGCTAATAAAGCCAATAAAGCTAATTAAAGTCATAATTATGGCATATTTGGAGACTTTATATAAATAGCTATTTCTTGTTTCCCCTAAATATTCTTAAATTATGATATATACTTATAATTATATGCTGTTACTATAGAATCAAACTGTACTCTTCACTATTATTCGAAGTCCTCATTAACCCTTTACACTCTCATGCTTGACGTTCTTTATCGATGTTTTTGGCACTTTAAACCAAAATTCCAAATGGACTAAAGAGGAAATTTCACTCCTTCCAAAGTTTCTCACTCTCTCAGTTGGAAGGCATATAATTCTTCTACTTCTGTTCTTTATCATTTACCCTTCACCTCTTCCTGTACGTACTTTTCGCAGCATTTTGTCATCGCGTTTGTTCCGGTCCTCGGTCGTGCTGGCACCACCATAAATCAGTTACGTGTTACACTAACCATACCTATAACATCACCCAATTCATTACCTCTACACATCATGTTCAAACAACTTACCCTCTTACTCGTGACGTTGACTTTGGTGTCGGCCAACTTCTTCAATTTTTTCAATAATTTCGGGGGTCAAGGTCCTCGTGAAGGTAGAGTCCAAAACCCAGAAGAACATGAGAACAACATGTTGAACGGTAACTGTGGTAGATACTTGTGTCCAGATACTGGTATTTGTGTTGATGCTCCAAAGTTCTGTCCATGTCCATTTCCATCATCTCAATTAAGATGTTTCTTGCCAGAAGGAAGATACGTGTGTATTTCCAAGCCAGCAGGTGAAATTGCAGCAAATTATGAAGATCCACAAACCAACTGGAAGATTGATGCTAAAGACGATAATGTCAGAGACTGTGGATGGGTCAACCGTGCCTGGAAAGGTGAAGTATAGATGAAATGGGATTAGTTATTAGCTTATAGTGTGATAAATATGGTTATTTTATGAGCCCAGCACACGCTAAAGCACCCATTTTACGATCAATACCACAAAAGAGCAACCCTACGACAAACAAAAAGAGCTTATAGAGAAATTGGTACGTGTTAAGGCAAGCGGTTTGGTAGTTATTGCTGAAAAACTCCATAAAAAGGTAAATGACTCTATATATGGATAAAGAAAAAAGCGGAAAATGCACCAAAATCGGCCAGAAAGAAACATATTGTATAAACAGGCAATAGGGAGGTTTTTTCGTCAGATCTAGCACCAGATACATGCTGTTTCCTCCAGATTGGAGGAATTTTTGGGCCATATCGGGTGAAAAATCAGCAAACCGAAGCTCTCAGCCACACGCAAATGCCACCACTGTATTTAGACCAAATAAACATAATATTACCCAGATTTTCAGCCACATAAACTAACTTCTTGTACAATTTGTCAAGTGTTGTATAGCGTTAAAGCTAAAGGGACTGATAGGACGAGTCATCACGTGATACTTTAAACGTGACCAGACGTTATGATTCTTATCATACCGGCGGCTCTCACACCCATTACCCAATCCGGAACGATAAGACAATGCCACTCTGAGTCATACACATAATCATTACTCCAGATGAAATCATTGGACAGAGGAATTTTTCACAAATCAGTCAAGTGACATAAAATCGGGTTTTAGTTTAAATAGTTTTTGTTTCAGCCTTTATTTAAAATTTATTCTTCCTACACAACAACAATATCAACTTCCTTAAAAGTCATAATTTTATAACAATATGTTGACTAGAAGAAGTATTAGGAGACTCGCTACTAGAGCAGCAGCAGCCTCGGAGTTTCTGGTACCAGAAGCTTTCCAATCTCGTACTCCACCATATGCTAAATTGATCCAAAAGCTTAATACTGTTAAGAAGATTGTGGATAACAAGCCTTTAACTTTGGCAGAAAAGATCTTATACTCTCATTTGGTGGATCCAGAAGAGAGTTTAGCAGCTTCTGGTGGTCAGTTATCTAATATCAGAGGTGAACTTTACTTGAAGTTGAACCCTGATAGAGTGGCCATGCAAGATGCTTCTGCTCAAATGGCATTATTACAATTTATGACTTGTGGTATGCCATCTACTGAAGTACCTGCTTCTATTCATTGTGATCATTTGATTGTGGGTAAAGATGGTGCTAGTGATGATTTACAAAAATCTATCGCTACCAACAAAGAAGTGTTTGATTTCTTACAAAGTTGTGGTGAAAAATATGGTATTCAATTCTGGGGTCCTGGTTCTGGTATTATCCATCAAATCGTATTGGAAAACTTCTCGGTTCCTGGTTTAATGATGTTGGGTACTGATTCTCATACTCCAAATGCTGGTGGATTAGGTGCTATTGCCATCGGTGTTGGTGGTGCTGATGCCGTCGATGCCTTGACTGGTACTCCATGGGAATTAAAGGCTCCAAAGGTCTTGGGTGTTAAGTTAACTGGTCATTTATCTGGCTGGTCTTCTCCAAAGGATGTTATCACCAAGTTAGCTGGTATGTTAACCGTCAGAGGTGGTACTGGTTACATTGTGGAATATTTCGGAGATGGTGTGCAATCCTTATCTTGTACTGGTATGGCTACTATCTGTAATATGGGTGCTGAAATCGGTGCCACCACTTCCACCTTCCCTTACACCGAAGCTCACAAGAGATACTTGATCCAAACCGGTAGAGGTCCTATCACCGATGCTGTGGATACTGCCAATAACCAATACAATTTCTTAAGAGCTGATGAAGGTGCCGAATACGATAAAGTCATTGAAATCAACCTTTCTGAATTAGAACCTCACGTCAATGGTCCATTTACCCCAGATTTATCCACTCCAATCTCTGCCTTTGGTACAACTGCTGAAAAGGAAGGCTGGCCTCAACAAGTTTCTGCTGGTTTAATTGGTTCTTGTACCAACTCTTCTTACCAAGATATGTCCAGAGCAGTTTCTATCATCAGACAAGCTGAAAAGGCTGGTCTTAAACCAAAGATTCCTTTCTTTGTTACCCCAGGTTCTGAACAAATTAGAGCTACCATCGAAAGAGACGGTTTAATTGATACCTTCGAAAGAAACGGTGCCATTGTGTTGGCTAACGCTTGTGGTCCATGTATTGGTCAATGGGATAGAGTTGATGTGGACAAGAACTCTACTGATTCCAACGCTATTTTCACCTCTTTCAACAGAAACTTCAGAGCCAGAAATGATGGTAACAGAAACACCATGAACTTCTTAACTTCCCCTGATATGGTTACTGCCATGATCTACTCTGGTGACATGAACTACAACCCAATGACTGACTCCATCAAGTTGGAAAACGGTCAAGAATTCAAATTTGAACCTCCAACTGGTGATGAATTACCAGGATCTGGTTTCATTAAAGGTCGTGAAGAATTTTACCCAGAAGCCCTGCCACAACCAAAGGCTGATGTTCCAGTGAATGTCTCTCCAGAATCTGACAGATTACAATTATTGGATCCTTTCAAACCATGGTCTGGTGAAGAATTAACTGCTAATGTTTTACTTAAGGTCGAAGGTAAATGTACCACCGATCATATTTCTGCTGCTGGTGCTTGGTTAAAATACAAGGGTCACTTGGAAAACATTTCTTACAACACTTTAATTGGTGCTGTTAACCAAGAAACTGGTGAAGTCAACAAGGCATACGATTTAAATGGTGACCAATATGGTATTCCAGAATTAATGATCAAATGGAAGGAAGAAAACCGTCCATGGATTGTGGTCGCTGAACACAACTACGGTGAAGGTAGTGCTAGAGAACATGCTGCATTATCACCAAGATTCTTGGGTGGTACTATGATTTTGGTCAAGTCCTTTGCCAGAATTCACGAAACTAACTTAAAGAAACAAGGTATGTTACCATTGACTTTTGCTGATGAATCTGATTACGATAAGATCTCTGCTGGTGATGTTCTTTCTACTGAAAACTTAAAGGATATGGTTGCCAAGCATGGTAACAATGGTGGTACTTTGACTCTTAAGGTCACCAAGAGTGATGGTTTCACCTTCGAAGTTTTATGTAAGCACACCATGTCCAAGGATCAAGTTGAATTCTTCAAGGCTGGTTCTGCCATCAACTACATTGGTAACGTCAAGAGAGAAAATGCTGCTTCTAATTAATTAGAATTCACTTGATTCTACTCTTTCTACCAATTAACACTTCAACTACTTTAATAGTAAATTAATTTGCATGGATTCCATCCAAAGCATTGCAGTGGGTATCCACATTTAGTTCCTTAAAAAGTATAATTATTTATATATTCAAAAATGCATCAAGCCACGATCCAGAAACTGGTCGCTGGTTATATAGAATTAACAAATGTATCAAGATAAGAAAAGTCCAAGTAATGTAAATTCAAGTATTGTCAAGGAACCAATATACTCCGAAAATTCCGGTGTCCTCAAGTTACTTAATTTCTACAATAGACTCACCAAATTCACTGGTTCGTCGTGTTTTAAATATAAAATTAAATTTTTCTAGATAGTCAATAAGAAATAAAAATAAGACAAAATTGAACTCAATGAGAACATTAATGCTGTTCAATGAATCAAAAGTTTTAAGATGAATTGAAAAAAATGATTTTCAATGTGATTTATGATATTTATCTTTTCTTTTTTTTTTAAAAGTTCAAAAGAATAAAAAAAAAAAAAGGTAATAACAACGATTCATATTGATTAAGCATCAATTAAATCATGAGATTTATCAGCATCTTCTTCATCATCATCTTGTTCTCTTTCTCTTTCATAAAATTCACCTAAAATCTTTGGACTAATTCTGTTCAATAATTCCTTTGGATAAATTCTTAATAATGACCATGCTTGATCCAAAGATTCGAAAATAGTTCTGTTTTCATAAGCACCTTGAGCAATGAAATTCTTTTCGAACTTTTCCAAGAATTCTAATGACAATTTATCTTCATTGGATAAAGCTTCTTCACCAACAACGGCCTTCATAGCAGATGCATCCTTACCAATAGCATACTTGGCATACAATTGATTAGAAACATCACCATGATCCTTTCTGGTCATACCTTCACCAATGGCAGACTTCATTAAACGAGATAATGAAGGTAAGACATTAATTGGTGGGTAAATACCTCTGTTATGTAATTGTCTATCAATAGAAATTTGACCTTCGGTAATATAACCAGTCAAATCAGGAATAGGGTGAGTAATATCATCATTAGGCATGGTTAAAATTGGAATTTGAGTAATAGAACCATTTCTACCTTCAACTCTACCAGCTCTTTCATAAATGGTAGACAAATCGGTATACATATAACCTGGGTAACCTCTTCTACCTGGAACTTCTTCTCTAGCAGCAGAAACTTCTCTCAAAGCATCAGCATAAGAAGACATATCGGTTAAAATGGTTAAAACGTGTCTTTCGGTTTGATAAGCCAAGTATTCAGCAGTAGTTAAAGCTAAACGAGGAGTAATAATTCTTTCAATGGTTGGATCATTTGCCAAGTTCAAGAATAAAGAAGTTCTTTCTAAAGAACCATTTTCTTCGAAATCTTGTTTGAAAAATCTAGAAGTTTCTAAATTAACACCCATAGCAGCGAAAACAATGGAGAAATTTTCTTCATGACCATCATGAACATCTTTAGTTGGTCTAACTAAACCAGCTTGTCTACAAATTTGAGCAGCAATTTCATTATGAGGTAAACCAGAAGCAGAGAAAATAGGAATCTTTTGACCTCTAGCAATGGAATTCATAGTATCAATGGCAGAAATACCAGTAGAAATCATTTCTTCTGGATAAATACGAGCATATGGATTAATTGGGGAACCATTAATATCCAAATAATCTTCAGCAAAAATCTTTGGACCTTTATCAATTGGACGACCAGAACCATCAAAGATTCTACCCAACATATCTTCAGAAACAGCAATCTTTAAGTTTTCACCAGTAAATTCAACTCTGGTTTTTTTAACATCAATACCAGAAGTACCTTCAAAAACTTGAACAATGGCCTTGGTACCTCTAACTTCTAAAACTTGACCGGCTCTAACAGTACCATCTGGTAAAGTTAAGTTAACAATTTCATTGAATCTTGGAAACTTAACATTATCCAAAATAACTAATGGACCATTAACACCACCAACTGTATTATAATTAATCCGTGGTTTAATTTTGAAGCCTTCGGTGACGGCCTTTTTGTTCAATTCGTATAATTCTTTATCAGAGAGTGACATTGTTGATTGATTAATGACGATTGAGTTGATGTCGTAGAGCTAAACTACTTTAACAACGAGTAACAACTTATCGACGATAAGGCCAGGGGTGGAGGGAATTTTCAGTGAGAGTGGTTAGTGCGGAAACTTACGCGGTGCGGGGGCGGTGTGCGTAAACGTGGGTCCATAACTATTACTTTATATATTAGTAATAGTGAGAGGTGATAAGGGTAAGAATTAGGGGAAAGAAGAGGATGAGGAGGTTTTGGGAGGTTATTAAATGTGAAGGGGAGATGGAGGTAATATTTGGTTATTTTTGGGGGTTGTAAAATATTTGAATTGGGTAAATTACTGGGGTAATTGATGGATTAGAGTAAAGTTATAGTGAGCATAGTATTGTTATAACCAGTAATTTCTGGGCAAAAATGTAAGACGCCTATATTTATCTATAACCTATACTAATTAAAATGAGCCTACTAGAATAATGATAATTAACTTACATCAAATAAAGGCTCATTAAATAAGTATATTAAATAAATTAAGTAGATTAAATAATTAAATAATAAATAATTAGTGCTGGACATTACGTCATACGTCATAGTAGTCTGAAGTCGATTTCAGGTGATCATTAGGATCCAAAATAGAACCAGTAATTGTTTTGGAGTAATGCTTTTAAATATTATATTTATATCTCTCTTTATTGCCGTATGTATTTCCTTGCCTATAATCTAGTATCCATATACGACAATACCATCACCCGTTTAAATAATAATCACCATATTGAGCCAATTGACCCCAAACAACAAAATAAACTGGTAATAAAGAATACAATAATATGTATGTTGCATTACAAGTCCACTTCGGTTATTTGGGAGCCATTGATATGTGACCCATTCATCGGTGGATTTGAATTCTTCTTTTGTGCCTTTGCCTTTAAGAGCTTGCTTTGTTCGTATTTGCTGACCACATCCCACTCATCACTTTGTAATTTCACCTGGTTTGCTATCAATGCACTTACATTTAAATCTTGCAATAATGATGGTGGGTCCAGTGATCTTTTATCCTTTCTAGGAGCGGTAATCAATACCTTGTATATCTGTTCCATTAATTGCTTGAGATTGAGTTTATCCATGAAGTCCTGCTCCGGATTGCGACTGATAGTGGTAAGTTTAGGTGAATCCACTTGCTGCAATATTTTTTCAAAATTAAGTCCATCTTCATTGAACTCATATGATGGATTTAATGTGTTTAGTATCACAATAAAATTAGATATTATTTTCGCAACCACCAAAAGAAATTTTAAAAATTCTTTTATGGTTAATTTATTAAATGGTTTGTTAAGAATTTTATGGGGTATAATTACCATTTTTCTATGAGGAACTCCATTGTCTGGTGATCGTGGTGGTGATACCGATGTTTCTTCAATCACTGGCTCAGTTTCTACCCTTAATAATGACTTTCTTCTCTGGTTATTAATAGTTTTGGATGATAAGGGTAATTTAATCGCATCTCCAAGTTTGATAATATTTTCAGGATTCATTATTGGAGGTACTGTTTCTTCCTTTTTCTCTTCTTCTTCTACCTCTTCTTCATCAATTCTTCCTGTCATTGCCAATTCCTTTTCTTTTATTAAATTGAAAAACCGGGCATTGGGAAGCAAACCAATGAGATCCTTTAAGTGAGGCAAGTTGATGTCAAAAAGAACAGATAAATGATGTTGTAACGATATTAAATTCTCAAGGAATTGATTAACGAATATAATATTGGTATTGAAGAATGAATGGAGCTGGATAATTGGTTGATTATGAAAAAGAAGATGACCATCTTTGGACCTCAGGAATACTGCCTCTTTCAATACTTCAAATATTTGCTGTTGCGATTTAAGGGACTGTCTCTGGATACGGGAGATTTTATTGGTCTTGTAGTCTTCAATCAACTCATCAAGCGAGTTCAAGTACTGATGATGCTTCTCATGTAATTTCTCTCTTTGTGTATTCAATTTGGGGTAAACACGAGCAATTTGGTCCTCTATATTTTTGGATTCCAGAGAAATGGTCTCATTCTTCTTATTGACATGTTGTAAGGTTTTATCCAAGGAATTGATCTTTATTTTGAGCTCCAAGATTCTGAGCTTGTTCAATTGGACCGAGAGAGACTTGATGGAATTGGCTGATACAAAGTCGGATAATCCAGGGTCAGATAATGCTGCATCGCCATCTCCTCTTTGAAGTCTATCAGAGATCTTAAACACCTGATTGATTTGGGTTCTGCTGTTTTCATTGACTTCATCGTTGTGTCGTATACGCGCCTGGAGCTTGTGAATATCCGAATCCAGTTCGGACATGTCCAATAAGGCGGTTGTGTAGTTGCTGGCGAGTTAGTGGTAGTAAATGGTTGTAAGTGGTGATATACTGGGGTAGCGATTAATGATAAGTGCGATAGCGAGTGGTTGAGTGCAGTATCATCCTGGACCAGCTTACCAAGAAGTTAGGTAATAATAGGAAGAAGGATCAGTTTGATAGAGGAAATAGTAGGAGACAAAGGGTATGAGGAAAGGTATGCTGTAGATAATCAAACTTAAGAGGTAGGGTGGAACGGTAGGACTTGCCAATTTGTCTAGACCCGTTGATGGTGTTTAAAGTGACCGCACTGATAAGGAACAGTACTAGAGAGAGCCTGTAAAGAGACCAATAAAGAGGCTATGACTAGCAATTGATTGTAAGCATCAATGGCGATGAACTGATGAAATTGATGAAATTAGCCTTACATATGATTCAGTGCTCTTCGTGAGGACTAGTCTTTGTATGATTGGGATAGTTGTCATTACCAGCCTAGTCACTCACTAAGTCACTGGTTTTACAGCCACAGCGAATGGTCATATTTTATAGTTCATGGCAACTGGAAAGCTCAAAACAGCAATAATAGCAGAAAAAGAATCAAATAGCGTTAATCGTCACAAAATTGAGTCACTTGGTCTTGAATTTATCCCAATGGTGTTGTTTCGTTGTTTCCTTTCTCTCTCTGTTCTCCCTACTAAAGTCAATTAGGAAATAATGGTCGCACTAGTTCTCGTAATTGAGTTTACACCAAGTCCGAGACAACAAGAGAGTAAATCAAGGTAAAGGGACCAGAGTAATGGTAAGAAAATTGTCTTGTGTATAGGCAGATTTTTCAATTACAAGTATCCATCACGAGTCTTCGAAATCACCAAATTGTCCTTTTATTCTTTTCACTTATCACCTTTTTCTTTTAGTCCTGTTCATCGCCAAATCATTAGGCTCGCACTAGTTGATCTCATCGGTTAAGCCGCTCCACTACGACTAGCCACCATCAGCACAGATCATCACCAATAACCCATTGACTGGGAAAACCATTCACTTTCGTTCACTGCCATTATTTCCAGACCCATCTATACAGTGCCCCATTCACCCCCTTTAGTTCTACCAGTGAATCTATTGTCTCAACTCTCCTTATTCCCCAACAATCTCCTACCACCATGTCTCGCTAACTCCCCTCCTTCTACCGCGATCGCCTTAAACCGCACACTTTACCCCATAACCCATCACTAAACAATCACCTAACAATCACCACACCTCCATGTCTTTTCTAGGCAAAAAGACCCAAGGAGTGACCGCTGACACGGTCCAAGATCCCATCAATGCATCTACACCCATCAGAGTGGCGTTTCTAGGAGGTGCAAAGTCTGGAAAGACTTCAACCATCTCCAAACTTACCCTTGGTAACTTCAGAGATACTTACTATCCTACCCACCAAATCACTCCTACATTACACAACTTCACTCCAGAAGAGTTCGATGCTCGATACGTGTTGGACGACCAGAACGTTGAAAAGTCCTTGGGCCATTTGTCCAAACAAAATAACATAGCATTAAGTCCTGTCATATACAAATCATACACTAGACCACCAAAGCCAGCAAACGAAACAGTCCCAACCACAGAAGTGCTGGAGACTGCCAGAAATCAATACTATGCTTCCTACTTCTACAAATCTGAATTAGACCAAAAACTGTACATCCCACCCCATGTTACTCCTATGTTGGTAGAGCTCATTGACACTCCCAACTTTAATCCTGATCAAGTGGTTCCATTCCTTGAAGCATCTCTTTATGTCAAGCTAGGCAAAGAAATCTTAAGAAACTTGGCCAACGAGCCACGTCAACCGGTATCTACAAACCCCATTCTTGTGGCCAGTGGTGCCAGTGAATTGAATGGTAATGTGGATGGTTATTTCTTTGTGTATAGTGCCATTCCTACTTCCAATCCTCCATCTTACCTGGATGCTGTTCAGGACTCAAATGAAAGTGAAAAGGTATCAAATCCTAACCTCCCTCCAATGGATAAATTCCCAGGTGTTAATCCTTTTGAATTATTGGCCAATATTAAAGATACATTGGTAGAAGCTTGGAAAGAGTACACTTCCTTCAAGAGAAAATGGGAACAAGGTAAAGAACATGATATTTTCTCTCTTAAATCAGCTCTTAAGAATATGTGGAAGGAACCAAACCAAGCAGTGGTTGATCGTATGAAGCATGAACTCAAACTGGATCCTTCCTCAAGTAAATTATCTACTGATCCTTCCGACCCAGACTGTTTACCACCAATTTGGATCATTTGCACAAACGTGAAAAGTCCTTTGGCATCACCAAAGTTTATAGAAAATGGGATCAAGTTGGCTAAACACTGGAACTGTGGATTTATTGGAATGGATAATTCAGACGAAAATGTGGATGAGGTTTTAGCATTGATGGTGAGAGAGATTGTGGAAAGAAAGAGATTACAAAAGGGTAAAAAGAGATTTCAATAGATAAAACAATACTCGAATAATAAGATCTAGAAATTCATCGATATAAATAGTTTATCATCATAACTATCGAGTCTACAGAATCCTCATTATAAGAATGGTTGAACTAAATCAATTTGCATTTTTGCTGCAGAGTATCATAATGACAGTCCAAAAATGACATAAAAGATACTACTACGGTTGGAAACAATCTAAACATAGTATCTAAAAGAACGTATAGCGATATCAAATCGCTTTTTATAGAAGTAATAGACAGAACGGGACAAAAGTTCACAGAATATTCTTTGTAGTCCAGTAACGCTATCACTCCAATTGAAATGAATATTTTCACATTGAGTTACAACAATTGGGCCAAGCTCTTGTAGTTCTAGGCGTCTGCAAAAGCGACTCCTAATTCAGAGTCACCTTGACCATAGTACAAATGCCACTTGCCCTTAAATTGAACAATACCTTCACAGAATACAACCTTGTTGACTTGGCCTTCTATTTCGTTTGATTGTTCTGGCTTCAAAATTGGTTTTTCTAATCTAGCAACAGGACCATCACGAATATTGTCGTAGTCGATTAACATCTCACTGATAGTGTAGGTTTCTCTAGGAATATCCTCACCACCAGTGGTACTAGCATTGTAGAAGAAAACCCATTGGTTTTTACCATTATCTAACTTAATAGGAGCTGGACCCGATTCGATAAGTTTGTTTTCGAAATTGAATCTTGGATGTGTGAACTTGTTGGAATTGAAGTCGCTACTGATCAAGTTCCAATGGACCATATCATCAGATGTAGCCAAGTGTAAGTCACTGTCACCCCAAACCATATAGTACTTACCGTCTTTATGTCTTTCGGTGAAGATAGCACCTGATTTGGTCCATTCGTTTCTGATAAGAACCTTTTTGTCAGAGGTAACTGATAAGTCTTGCCAATGAGAAGGAACAAAGGAGCGATACTTGGTCCAATGGAACAAGTCTTCGGAGGTAGCAATACACAATCTTGCAGTTCTTAAGTCGTAGGCGGTATAAGTAACGATAAAAAGCTTAGATTCCGGGTCTCTAACGATTCTTGGGTCTTCAATTCCTCCTCCTTGTTCCCAAGGTTCGGTAGGCAGGATGATTGGTTTATGGTACTTCTTGAAGTTGACACCGTCTTCGGACCAAGCCAATCCCACAGACGAAGTCTTTTGCTTGTTCTGAGCTCTATAGAGCAAAAACACATAGCCATCTACAACTATGGCGGTGGCGTTGTAAAGATAACCGCTTTCAAACTCAATATCGGGGTTGGGTTTGAGAATAGGATTATGCTTGTACTTTGTGAAGGGACCAATTGGGAACGCCTTAGGTGCCTTATAGTGTTTGTCGCCATCAATTGAGTCTTTGTTGATGACAGGGATTTTCATGATGATAGATTTGGATAGTGTTTAATTGAAGAAAGGGGTTGGTTTCTGGTGGGTTTATATATGATTTCCAGGGATAGAGATTTAGAGGCTGCGGCCGCTTAAGATTTTAGCGAAATTGTGGGGCAGTGACAGCTTCTCACACACAGTACCGAGACCTATAGTGAGTGAGCAACCAAGTAAGGATCAGTAACAGGATCACCGAGAGATCACCACGATCACCAGAGTAAGGATACTGACTACTTGGGTGATCGCAAGGGGGATGTTGACGAGTGAACAAGGTGGCCCTGGCGAGTCAATTGGCTAGTTAGCGGGTAGTTTCTCCAGTGAATAGTGTCATCTGGTGGTGAGTGTGTCGCAACAGATAGTGGGGCCACCGCCAGTGGTTGCGAACGATCGGAAGAATGTAGCGAGCTGCTGGCACGGAAGATTGAAGTTCTTCTCCGGATTAACACCATTCTAGACCAGATAGAACACTAGAGGGACCAGGTAACGCCTGGTGAGCCAAGCTAGTGAACCAGGGACCACTCAGTAGGGCTACACCACGTCTCAACTGGTCAACGCTCGCTACCACCAAAATAACTATCAGTATCAACTGATAAGAGTAAAGGTTCATCAGACACCTCCAAACCACCACCAAAAGTCCGTTATAAAGTGATTAAAGAGTACCAATAGGCTCCACCAACTACCATGAGCCTTCAATATCACCCATACAATTTTTGAGGGCCATTTCCCATCTCCTCGTCTGTTCCCTCCTCTATCGAGGTATTATGAGCGTAGTCCAGGACCAGGAGATCTAACATCTGGCATAACGTGATTTAGACAGACGTCATCACGGCCACAGGGTTCTCCACAACCACTACAAACCGGAGTCCGGTCCACACTTCCAGTTCCAGTTCCACTTTCAAATTCCCACTTTTCCATCATCGTCTAGACCTCATCAGCCCCTTTGTTTCTTCTATTTTTAACCTTGTGGTCTCGCTACCCTGTTGCACCCAAGTACCCAAGAATTCGCTCGCTTTTAGTGCCAAAATTGTGTTGAGCCCTAAATTCCGTTGCACCCAATTCTGTCCTAAACAGTACCCACCAACAGAACTACAGAATTACAGAATTACAGAACAACGTAATCGACGTCATGGAAAATCTACTCCACATCTTTATCTTTGTAGCTTTGTAGAATCTTTCCTTTTAGGGCGTCATGGTGCTAGAACATACATCATAATATCCAATTATACTGTTCCTATTGGTCCATTTATACATATTTATACATGTATATATTCTGTAAATGTAAGGGGAAAATAATCCTCTTCTATCCCAACCGTTGTACCGCACCCTTAGACCAACCCATCAACGGCCAATGGACCAATCTGGTGTTAAAAATCTATGTTCTATTGTAATTGGTCCCGCCTATTTCCTTGCCTTAATTCCCTTCCAATTTTCCCCACCGCGTCTACCACCAGAAAAGCCAACAATTTTCTGGCACCCATCGTAACGAGCATATCTCTACCACTAAAAAGCCCATTATTTTAATTTAGCGAGAAATCACACCTAACACCTCACACCACCCTAATCTCCTTCTGGTGTTTTTTTTTTTTAATAGTAAATCAAATCTAACTTTTGTATTACTAACTACTACTAGGCTGTTCATTTCTGTCTATCTCGTCACCAGTCACGCGACAGTTCTAGATACCCTTCGTCCATTCCCCCAAACGTGACGCCTCGTCCTGTCTGTCCCCTTATCCAGTTTCCCGGGTCTCCCTAAAATAACCCCAGTGAACTTTTTCCCCCTAAAATTTCCAAGGGTACCAAGATCTTTAAGATCGTTTTTTTTACAAAAAAAGAAAACAGCAAAGAACCTCCAATTGAAAGTCATCCAATTAGACTCAATTATCAACTAGTGGTACAATCAAATCGTTCACCCCACGATCACAATCATTATCAACCCATTAGAATCGCCTGTTGTCTACCAAAACACAGCACCTACTCACTCAAAGAAAGTAAAATCGTACCTAAAATATGGGGCAGTTATTATCGCATCCTGTCGAGGATAAGACCCTTGATTATCAAACCAGAGAATCCTTGACTTACTGTATAGGCTCAATGCAAGGATACAGAATGACTATGGAAGATGCCCATGATGTCAAAATCAACGAAGATGAAAGTTTGGCAGTATTTGGAGTATTTGATGGTCATGGAGGTCTGACATGTTCTGAATATTTAAGTGAACATTTATGCAGAATGATTTTTAAAAGACTTAATCAATGGCATAGACCAGTTCCAGGAATGGGTCAGCCAAATGTGGTGGATATACATGAATATAAGAGATGCATCAAGGATTCATTTTTCAAAATAGATAACGATTTATCAACATTACCCAATTTATTAAATACTGGTTCTACAGGTATTATTACCACTATAATTAAAGATCGTTATGTTATTGTGGCCAATACTGGTGATTCAAGATGTATTCTTTCAGTCAATGGTCAACCAAAGACCCTTTCATTTGATCATAAACCTATTTTAATGAATGAAAGAATTAGAGTGGAAAATAGTAATGGATACGTTATGAATAATAGAATTAATGAAGTTTTAGCATTATCAAGAGCTTTTGGAGATTTCAGCTTTAAAGCTCCTTATCTTGATAGTATAAATAATAAGTATATGCTAAAGAATAGAAAATTCTTTACTGAAGGATTGGTCCATTTACCACCAGAACTTTTCCAAGTTACAGTTGAACCAGAATTGATCGTTTATGATTTACAACAAACCACTCCAGAATTCATTGTTTCTGCTTGTGATGGTATTTGGGATTGTTTTAAAAATAGTAAATTAATACAGATTATTAGAGATAAATTGGCTTTGGGATGGAATTTAAATAAAATCACCGAGTTTGTTTTACAAGAATGTCTTCTGATGGCCAATAATTACACAGGTATTGGATTTGATAATATGACCATGATTATTATTGCTATACATTCCAATAGTAATATCGATGAATGGTATGAGAAAATGAGACACAAGATATTAAAGGAAAAGAAGTTGATTTAAACATAATTATCACAACTGTCAAAACACAACAAATTTATTTATTTATTTAATCAGTCAAATGAGTCGATGAGAACCAAAAAACGAATACAGCAAAAATTAATTTCAATTTAAATGACAATGACAATGAAAATTTACGAATTACAGTTACAATTACAATTACAATTTACAAATGACACGAAAATATGATATATACTCAATGGAGCAATGGTCAATTTTGAACACATGGAAACCCTACTAGAATTTCATTCAATTGTTTTATTGCTTTTACAGAACAACCAAAAATTACAGGCAAATAAAAAGGAAATTTCACTCCCGAGTTAGGTTTCAGTCACTACAATATAATTATAATATAATTATAATATTAGTATAATATTATCGCTATCTAATCACTATTTTTAATGGGGCTAGTCCCCACCAGAAAATACAATTAAAAAAAAAAAGAACACAAAAAATTGATAGCAAGTTGCAATTATTTACGCTTAATCATTACAGTCAAATACAGTACAAATATTACAGGTTAATAAGTTAAGCTTCCATACAAAAAGGAAGAACTATAGTCTCGTTATAGATATGAAATATTAGGGAATTAAAACACCAAATTAAAGTACCAGGGCCCTCCTAAAGTGCAAAGTGCAGGACTACCCTCCCCAACCCCCTTGTAGCATAGTAGTAGTAAAGATAAGAAAAGATCGTAAGTCCGGAATATGTCAGAAAAAAGGGATATTATTGGCTATAGCAAGGTTAGAGAAATTCCGGGTGAAAAAGTCACCAAATCCGCCCACCGCCCGGAAAAGCGGGAATGAGCCGGAAACCGTGGATACGTTTATATAGATAAATAGGCTTAAGTTGTAACACCCCAGAAAAGGCCTAATATAAGCTGCACCCGGGGCAAATACGATAGTTTAAATGGCCTATTTCGGGGGAGGGTTTTTGGTTATTATGTAGGTTCGTAAAAAATTAAAGGCTGCGCCGGTTACGTAAGCAAAGGTGACAACCGAAAAATACTCAATGCCTCAGCAAAACAAACCACCTGATTTCGACCTGTTTACATCCTTAAGCAACTTTTGGTAGGTAATTGAACCTCTAGTTTGTTTTATACATATCCCATTACATTACATTACATCTTCCGGTCCCAATCCAGGTTGTATTTCACCCCAACCGGTAATCCCCATGCTCCTTATACATTAACCATACATATTAATAGATCAATTGATATCCAATTTCAGTCATAGACAGGTAGAATAAAGGTAGAAAGGACCTATTGCATTAACATATATATATACTTTACGAACAATAACTCACACCATCCTTCACTAGCGTCAACTCACATCATACTACATTATCTAAAGTCATCTTAACAAACTAAGTTCTTTTTTTTTTGGTCATTATTTGCATACATTAGCATGGCATCCCTAGCATCCGCAGAACCCTATGAAGACCCTATAATAAGGCTAATACGAGACCCCAATCTTAATAAGGACAAATCTAAAACAAATGAACTTATCAAGATCATCAATGGGTTCCCTTTGACCGAACGTAAGGTCAGTAAATTATGTCAATCTTCATTAACCATTCTTCAAACCCTTGAAAAATTGGCACTTACTTTTAAAAGTTGGGAATTTCTTTCATTGGATTTTAATAGTGAATTTCATTTCAGTAATGAAGATGATAAGCTTAAAAGTTTCAACAATAATGTGGCTGATAAAGTCATCAATACTTGTAATGAAATGAACAAGAAATTAAATAGAATATCTATTGATATTGATTATATTACCAAAGCATCTAGAACATTGAGTCCATTGGATTTTATATCTGATAGTGGAACTTTATTAACATCATTGGTTTTAAGAAATATTAAATTAAAAACCGAAGTGGTAGATAATTTAACAGTGGCTTATCTGAAGGCTAAGCTTATTCTTATTGGTAAAGACTTAGAAACTATGCTTCTTGATGCTGATGATGCTAGTACTATTTTAACCTATAAGAAATTTATTGTTAATTTATTAAAGCAATTGAACACAGCTGTGGAAATGGAAGATGCTGAAGCCAAGTACGAATGTTTGGCCGTGATGAACGATATGGAGAAAATGTTCGATGCGTTCAAACTTGAAAAAGTCAAGGAAGTGGTGGTCAGAAAGAGTTCTCCTGAACCTGAGCTGGCTTCACAATCGGATGACGAATTTGTGGTTTTGGAAAAGTCTTCTAAACCAGTTCCAGTACCTGCCAAATCTGTCCATCATCGCCATTTACAAAGACCTACTTCCCATAGTTCCACTCCTCGTACACAACAATTAATGTCAGACGACGACGTTGATTACGACTACTCCGACTCCGAAGCTGGTAACTCACTCTATTCATCTTCATTATCACAACCACCAATGATCCACTCTATCACCAAGCATAACGACGATCTGTCTCCAAGACTCGGTAGAAGAGATTCAGTTTCTTCATTATCTACCTCCGCATTGTTCCAGAAAACTACTATTTCTGACGAATTACCATACTTGATGACTGCTTTTAGTTCTGCTAAAAACATGGAAGAAGATATCAGTCATTTCAAGGAAGAAGAAGAAAAGACACCTTCACCAAAGAAAGAAAAACCTAGAAAAGAAAAACAAACTGAAGAAGCTGAACGTAAAGAAAAACATTTCTATACTCATAAAACCAAATTACCAGAAAATTCATTATATTCCGAAAGTGTCATTTTAACCCAACCTAAACCAGGATCATCTCCTGCTTCATCTTATTTATTTTCCAATAGTTCTTTATTATCAAAGTTGGGTATTAAACCCCAAGTCATCACCACCGATCTACCAGGAAAAGAACTTGCTGTTTCTGGTAAGTTGAACCATCCAAATGCTCAAAAGCAACAGCAATTACTTGAAGGTTCTGATGATGAGGAAAACAACAAAGAAAACAAAAAACTTTTGACTCCTTTAACCAGAGAAAACCTCCAAACTCATACCTTTTCCAAATTAACTGCCGAAACTACGTTTGCTGATGTAGTTGATTAATTGTCCAATTAATTAATATTAATTAAAATTGACAGTGGTACAGACGTTTTGATCGATTTCATCATTCATATTCAGTTCTTGGGTGGACCAGTTTATTGATAACCTGGTCGTTTTATATCATATGTATTTATTTAATGTAATTGTCAATTTGTACTGTTATATCAATTGATAGTGATACAATAAAGTATTCTAATAGAATAGATAAAGTGTAAACTAGTGCTACAAGTTCAAGAAGTATTAATATTTTTTGATTAATCTACTTAACCTACTCCTAAAGCTGTCATCAACAATAATTTATCAACAAAATGTTATAACAGGAGGAACTCTAATTTATTCAAGTGACGAGAATGGCTAAAATGAGAAAAGATGATGAAGTTTTGCCCCTATGCCGTTTGTTTATATATATGATTTTTTTTTTTGTGAATTGATTTCACTTTCTCAAATAGCCCAATAATTTGTTTTAATGTTTCAATAGCAACTCAATTGAATCACTTCAACTTATTTTCACCTCTACACTTGTAAAGTTCCTTAACAAAGGATTCACCCCAGAATCCAGAAGTATACTTGGAAATATAATCAAACAACTTTTTGAAATTAAGTTCTTTCTTTTCTTTTGGTAAAGTTAAACTTTCTTTAATAGCATCACTTAATTCTTCAGTACTCCATGGATTAACAATAATAGCACCATTTAAAGATTGAGCAGCACCAGCAAATTCAGAAAGAATTAAAGTACCCTTTTTATCTTGTTGGCATGCAATATATTCATAACTGACCAAGTTCATACCATCTCTAGTAGAACTGATCAAACAAACATCAGACATGTTATATAAACTGATCAATTCATCAAATGGAACAGATTTATGTAAAAAGTGAATAGGTACGAATTCCACAGTTCCGAATTTACCATTAATTCTACCCACTAATTCATTAACAGTAGCTCTGAGACTTTGATATTCTTCAACATCACCTCTTGAAGGAACAGCCACTTGAACCAAAACCACTTTACCAATCCATTCAGGATTTTCAGTAAGGAAAATTTCAAAAGCATGCATTTTTTGAGGAACACCTTTAATATAATCCAATCTATCAACCCCAACAATAACTTTGGTATCACCGAATTTAGCTTTTAATTGCTTTATTCTATTGATAACTGGTTCTTTGGTTAATCCTTCAGTAAATTTATCCACATCAATACCGATTGGGAAAGCACCAATACTAATGGATCTACCATTATATTCAATACCATTAGGTAAAGTAGTAACATTGGAAACAATTCTTGAAACTGATGATAAGAAATGTCTGGCATAATCATAAGTATGGAAACCAATTAAATCACAACTTAATACACCATCCAAAATTTCCTTTCTAACTGGTAAGATTCTATAAATTTCAGAAGAAGGAAATGGAGTATGTAAAAAGAAACCAATTCTAATATTTTTCTTAGAAGGTCCCATTTCTTCTCTTAACATTTGAGGTAATAACATAAGATGATAATCATGAACCCAAACCATATCATTATCTTCAACTTGAGCAGCGATTTTAATAGCAAATTCACGATTAGCTTTAATATAAGCTGCCCAAGCATTTTCATCGAAATTCATTTCACCAGGATGATAATGGAAAAGTGGCCATAAAATACTATTTGAAAACCCATTATAATGTAAATCAGCAATTGTATCATTAAGATAAATAGCAGTACAATTGAATTTCTCCATCAAATCATTATCAACACGAGCTTGTTCATCACTTGGAATCTCTAAACCTGGCCATCCAAGCCATTGGAATTCAGTAGACTTCTTTAATCCTTGTAAAGCAGTCACCAAACCACCTGATGACATGGAATAGTCATAAGATCCATTGGCCAGTCTTTTAATCGTTACTGGTAACCGATTGGAAACAACAAGAACTTTTCCTTCAACCATTTGATTTAATTAACAAAAAAAGAAAAAAAGAAAAAGGGTAAAAACTGATAGATTTAACTTAAGTTGATAATTGGGCTTTTTAAAAAATCAATGATTAAACTATACGAGATCAATAGTTTACTTTAAATAGGGCGGGAAAGGTGGTAAAATTTATGGAATATTGGTTGCTCACGGGTTTCAGTTGCTTTTGCTATGGAACCAAAATATGACAAAAATGAGGTCCGGTACGCCCCGCCGCCGCAGGGGAAAAAGCCCTGGAATGCTCCGAGCCTCCGCCATGTTCCGCACTGTTACAGTGAGTAATTGTTAATTGTTGGTGTGCGCTCACTAAAATTTAGTGACACTAGCGAGAGAATTAGAGAAAACCTTCTCTCGCTGCGTGGGTGGTCACTGCGCGAACCGCCAGTGATTTATCATTACAGTGTCAACAACACACAGTCCTTTATAAAAATCAGTGATCTGAGTTTACGTAACATAGACAGCGAGAGGTGAGAGAAAAAATAAAGTACAACAGGACAACCAATCCAACTGTTTAAGAAAAAACACGTCTACACGTCTACACCTTTTTCATATCTACACTTCATACCAGATCATTGAATAAAACTTGGTGAAATGTACAATCCTTATGGTAACGGTGGGTATCAAGCCCCAGCAGGTGGACAACCACAACAACAACCTCAAAACTTACAACATCCTCAACCTCAACATCCAACATTCCAAAATCAGTACCAACAAGGAACTGCTCCTCCACCAGGACAAGCCGGAGTTCCTCCTCAAGGACAGCAAGCAGGAGGTGCTGGTCAAGGATATCCAAGTTTTTTGAATGACCAAGCAGCATCAATCGCTTCTCAATTTGCCAAAAGTCAATTTGAAACTTCTAATCAATACCTTCAGCAATCATTTGGTACATTCTTCCCTGGAACTGGTGATATCAAGTACTATTTTCAAGTTAGTAATTCTTATGTGTTGAAAAAGATCTTATTGATTTTATTCCCTTATCATAATAAAAATTGGAATAGATTAACTACTGCTGAAGTTACTGGTGAACCAGGTAATGCTCAAAATGGATTCGCTACTCCAATTTATGATGTCAATGCTCCAGATTTATACATTCCTTTAGTATCATTTGTTACTTATATCTTATTATGGGCTTCATTCCAAGGTTTAAAGGGTGATTTCCATCCTCAAGTGTTTGGTTATTTGGCCTCTCAAACCCTTGCTTTCTCATTCCTTGATATTGGTATTTTCAAAGTGGGGCTATATTTATTGAATTGCTCTACTCAAAGTTCTTTATGGGATTTGGTGAGTTTTTCAGGCTACAAATATGTTTCTATTATTATTTTGTTATGTTGGAAACACGCTTTTGGTGATGGTTGGATGACTTACTACCCAGTGATTTTCTTCTTTATCATCAACTTGTCTGTTTTCTTGATGAGATCATTGAAGTTCTTGGTCTTACCAAACAGTGTCACTGGTACTTCTAACAGTATTACCACCAGTCAAAGAAGAATTAGAATTCAATTCTTGTTTGTGTACTCATTAATTGTGCAGGGTTTGATTATCCTTTACATGAGCAGATAAGCGAAGAGATTAAAATGCGAATAAAAGCAATATCATAGACCCCTAAATGTGTGTTGATAAGTTAAAACAAAGAAAATTATCACTTGAGACAATTAAGGCACGGGTATTTCTATTTATTTTTATTTGCGTTATTAGCAGAATTCGAATAATTTCAAGGCTATTGTTTAAGCAAGTTAGACAATTGATCTCGAAATTAGCATAGTTGGAATTGATCTTTTTGCAGTAAATCCAACGGGACCAGATCCCATGAACAAATAGCTAGATACCCAGTGGAATTTGTAAGTAATTACACTATCTTCTGGTATTTACAATAGAATGTTCCATAGTTTAATATATTTATATTTCAGCAATTGTAGTTAAAGGAAATGAGACACAGCCGTGTGTGGTTGGATTAAATGTGACCAGTCACTCAATTGGAGGTCGGTACTGTGGTGAACCAATACTGCCTATACTTCGCATATTAGGGTTATGATTGAGAGCAACAGTAAATATTTTTTAGTAGCAAGAGTGTTTTAGGTACTAAATATAGACTAACTGTCCCAAGCAACAAAGTAGGAGGTAAAGAGATAGCTACTAGGTGCCATGTGGTGGTTATGAGGAAAGGTATGGTCTTCCAGTGGGTGAACCTCTATCAATTATCATTGAATAAATGAGAGAAAATAAGGCTTGGAAGGTATGAACAGTACTGGTGTATCGGGATATAAAGGCCAATTTTCGTCAGTAGTGATATATTAACATTGGTTGTCAAAGAAAATTAAATCTAAATTAGAGTCTAGTTGTGTAATTGGCCCTTTTCTATCCAGGTATGTCGAGGTTGCTTCTACTGGTTCTCAGATGCTCTGGTAATTACAGTTAGAGGCGAGCTCCGAGTGTTGAGGTGTAGTTCAGGTATAAGCACAACCAATTGGTGAATCGTTAACAGTGTATCCTTTCACTGGTTATTGTTTTCTATTTGTAGTAAAATGTCTTGTCTAGATCTAAATATACGACGATGGGCGATCTTTGGCTGATCCGAATACTTTTCTTGGTTTCGCAACCATTTGCATTTTTACATTTTTGGCGATATTTCACAATTGTAGAGATTCGCAGTCTTAGACTCAGCTTAAGCCATGAACCACAAATAGACTATGTGTAATATTCAGGGCTACAGAATCATGACCACTAATGGGTAAGCATTAGTAAGAGCAGGTCACCAGTCATCAAGTTTAGGTTGGTGAAGAGTGTAGGTCTGTAAGTTTAGTTAGCTCTATCAGTAATCTGTATACCACCATTAAGTATTTACTACCAACTTTTCACTATAGAGAGAGATAAAACTCTTCGGTGAAATATATTATGATTTACTACGGTTTCTTTATAGGCTCTCGCTGGAATGTCTCAGAATAGGACACCACTTACAGATCTCTCGCTAGCGGCAGACCCCAGGTTTCGGTAGCTCATTTTTCCACACTGTTCCACCGCCATCTCTCGCACTATTAGACGAGACACCAGTGAGACACCAATACACTTAACCACCAAACCACCCCGCCAAACATTCAAACCATGGGAAGAATACCACCAGTAACGTAGTAAGACTCCCACTCCATAGTAGCAGTATCAGTAGCAAACACTTACATCCTCCAGTATACACTTGTAGACCTCTATAGGTCTCCCTAACTCGTTGTAGACTTGCCTTCGATCTGGTGCTGGCTCGGACGCGTTTTGTTCAGGACGCGTCCGAGACGTGTAGCTCATCACTATTGCGAAATCACACTTTTCCATAGTATTCGATTATCACGAATTACACCAGCTCAGAAATACCAAGGAGTCCCCCTTGTATACACTGAAGCATATATATATAAACAAACACCCACCCAGCATTCACTATTCATTTTACCTCCCCAACAACCATACAACCATCAGTTATAGTTTAATATGTCATCATTCAAAGGGTCAACTTCGGCTCGATTCGTCAAGAATAAGGTCCAAACCGAATTCAAGAACCGTCCGCAAGCAGAACCAATAGATCCATATGTTGCCAATAATCCTATGTTAAACGATGCCATTCTGAAACGAGAATTGGTAGAAAGAGTCGACCAAATAGATACCATGATGGGATTTGACCGTGTAGAACACGGTGAAGGCGATGGTACCAAACCAAAGAAAGGTTGGCTTATAAACATGCATACTACCACCATCCCAGGTGATGAATCCTTAGTAGGATACTCTGGAGTAGACTACTATTTTCTTGATGAAGAAGGAGGATCTTTCAAAACCACATTACAATTTGATCCATATTTCTTTATTGAAGTGATACCTGGAAGAGAAGCTGATGTTGAAGAATGGATTCGGAAATTTTTAGAATCTACCAATGTTAAACAAATATCTCGAGTTTTAAAAGAAGATTTATCATTACCAAATCATTTAGTGGGGATCAAAAAGACTTTAGTAAAATTAACTTTTCATAATATTCAAGATCTTTTAGGAGCAAGAAGATTATTAACTCCTATTATTAAGGAAAACCAATTAAAAAGAGATAATCGTGATGTTTACAGTGTTATGAATTTTAATAATCTTAATAATATTAATGGTACTGAAATTAATATGGATCTTGAAAAAACTGATGAAGGTTATAGTGAACCTTCTGAATTTATTGATGATATTAGAGAATATGATGTTCCATATCATGTCAGAGTTTCTATTGATAAAAATATCAGAGTAGGTAAATGGTATAATGTTTATGTTAAACATGGTGAAGTTACTTTAGAAGAAGATACAGAAAAAATTGCATTTGCTGATCCAGTTGTTTTAGCATTCGATATTGAAACCACCAAAGCTCCTTTGAAATTCCCTGATGCCAAAATTGATCAAATTATGATGATTTCTTATATGATCGATGGTGAAGGGTTTTTAATTACCAATAGAGAAATTATTTCTCAAGATATTGAAGATTTCGAATATACTCCTAAACCAGAATATCCTGGTCTTTTCACTATTTTTAATGAAGTGGATGAAAAACATGTTTTATTAAGATTTTATGAACATATCAGAGAAGTAAGACCTACCGTGGTTGCTACTTTTAATGGTGATGGTTTCGATTGGCCATTTGTGGAAAATAGATCTAGATTCCATGATCTTGATATGTTTGATGAAATTGGATTCGCCAAAGATAATGAAGGTGAATATAAATCCAAATACTGTGTACATATGGATTGTTTCAGATGGGTCAAGAGAGATTCTTATTTACCTCAAGGTTCTCAAGGTTTAAAAGCAGTTACCACTTCCAAATTAGGTTATAATCCAACCGAATTAGATCCAGAATTAATGACTCCTTATGCTTATGAAAAACCTCAAGTCTTGGCTGAATATTCCGTTTCTGATGCCGTGGCTACCTATTATTTATACTACAAGTATGTGCATCCGTTTATCTTCTCGTTGTGTACCATTATTCCATTAAATCCTGATGAAGTCTTAAGAAAAGGTACTGGTACTTTATGTGAAATGTTATTACAAGTTCAAGCCTATGAAAAAACCATTTTATTACCAAATAAACACACTGATCCAATTGAAAGATTTTATGATGGCCATTTATTAGAATCAGAAACTTATGTTGGTGGTCACGTCGAATCTTTGGAAGCAGGTGTTTTCAGAAGTGATCTCGAAAATGACTTTAAAGTGGATCCAGGTGCAGTTGAAGAATTACTTGGAAACCTAGAAAAATCCATTAAATTCTGTATTGAAGTGGAAAATGGTAAGAAGGTCGAAGACGTCACTAATTATGATGAAGTCTATAATCAAATTAAACTGAGTTTAGAAGATTTAAGAGACAATCCAGTCAGAAAGGAAACCCCATTAATTTATCATGTTGATGTTGCATCCATGTATCCTAATATCATGACATCCAATAGATTGCAACCAGATTCTATGAAGAAAGAAGAAGACTGTGCTGCTTGTGATTTTAATAGGCCCGGTAAAAACTGTGATAGAAGATTACCTTGGTCTTGGAGAGGTGAATTTTTCCCTGCTGAAATGAGTGAATATGGTATGATCAAGAGAACTTTGCAAAATGAAAAATTCCCAGCTGCCAAGTCTTGGTTACCACCAAAATCATTTGATGAATTACCATATACTGAACAAGCATCCTTAATTAAAAAGAGATTGGGTGATTATTCTAGAAAGGTTTATCATAGAATTAAACAAACCGAAGTTGTCCAAAGAGAAGCCATTATTTGTCAACGTGAAAACCCATTTTATGTTGATACTGTTAGATCCTTCAGAGATCGTAGATATGAATTTAAAGGTTTAGCCAAGGTTTGGAAGGGTAAAGCTTCTAAAATCGAAGATAAAATCGGTAAAGATGAAGCCAAGAAAATGGTGGTTTTATATGATTCTTTACAATTGGCTCACAAGGTTATTTTGAACTCTTTCTATGGTTATGTCATGAGAAAGGGTTCCCGTTGGTACTCAATGGAAATGGCCGGTGTCACTTGTTTAACTGGTGCTACAATTATTCAAATGGCTAGAAAATTGGTCGAAAGAATTGGTAGACCTTTGGAATTAGATACCGATGGTATTTGGTGTATTTTACCTAAATCTTTCCCAGAAAACTTCAATTTGAAACTTAAAGATGGTAAAAAGATCTTTTTAGAATATCCATGTTCTATGTTGAATTATTTGGTTCATGAAGATTTCACCAATCACCAATATCAAGATTTAGTTGATCCAGATACTTTCAAGTATAAAACCAGATCCGATAACTCTATTTTCTTCGAAGTCGATGGTCCTTATAAGGCTATGATCTTACCAACTTCCAAGGAAGAAGGTAAAGGTTTAAAGAAGAGATATGCCGTTTTCAATGACGATGGTACTTTGGCCGAATTAAAGGGGTTCGAATTAAAGAGAAGAGGTGAATTGAGATTAATTAAAAATTTCCAATCGGATATTTTCAAGCTTTTCTTGGAAGGTGATACTCTTGAAGGATGTTATCAAGCTGTTGCTACTGTTGCTAACAATTGGTTGGATGTTTTAGAAACCAAAGGTGGTATGCTTGAAGATGAAGATTTAATTGAACTTATTTGTGAAAATAGATCTATGTCTAAGAGTTTGGCCGAATATGGTAACCAAAAATCCACCAATATCACTACTGCTAGAAGATTGGGTGAATTTTTAGGTGAAGAAATGGTTAAAGATGCTGGTTTAGCCACCAAATATATTATTAGTGCAAAGCCAAACGGTGCACCAGTCACTGAAAGAGCCATTCCTGTTTCTATCTTTTCTTCTGATAAAAAAGAATTCTTCCTTAAGAAATGGTTAAAAGATCAATCTTTAACCAGTTTTGGTCCTAGAGATGTTATTGACTGGGATTATTATGCTGAAAGATTGGCTTCTGTTATTCAAAAAATTATTTCTATTCCTGCTGCTCTTCAAAATGTTAAGAATCCAGTTCCAAGAGTTCCACATCCTGATTGGTTAACCAGAAGAATTAAGATTAGTGAAGATACCAAAAGACAAACTTCAGTCACCAGATTTTTCGGTACTGCTACCAAGCAACAGCTGACAGTTAAAGATATTGAAGATTTTGGTATGGTTAGTGCTCCTAAGGCTAGAGTTAGTAAGGTTACTTCTAGAAAGAGAAAGAACGTTCCTACTAATGAAGAAATTGAAGAAGAACAAAGAAACGAAGCTATTTTGAACGGTCCATGTCCATCAATGACCGAAGATTATGCTGGGTTCCTTCAATACCAAAAAGCCAAATGGAGAGTCCAAGCCAAGAACAGAGAAAGAAGAACTCAAATCTTTGGTGCCAATGCTGAATCTTCTCATAGATCTACTGTTGGAGGAATTATTAAGAAACAAGCTGAAAACGTTGCTGGTTCTAATTGGGAAATCTTGGAATACAAACTCGATCCAACCAAGCCTGGTGAAGTCAAGGTTTATATTCTGGCCAACAATAAGGTCCATAAATTTACCTTCCATGTTCCAAAGAAAATCTATGCTGCTTTCAAGAGTGAATTATCACCAAGAAAAATCATTCTGGGATGTCAAATCGAAAGATCTTCTGCTATTTTACCTAATGGACATGATGGTACTAATTTGTATAAAATGACTATGAGTGAAGCCACTTATAATGAAGAACTGACTAATTTCAACAGTTTATTACAAGATTCGAACTTACTTGGTTTATATGAAACTCAAATTGGTTCAATTGACCGTGCTATTATCGATTTAGGTAACACTGTTAGATTTGATGATACCAAGGTTGGTGCCTTAGGAAGAGGTTTGAAGAATGGTTTCAATACTGAAGATCTTATCCAAGTAGAAACTAAAGACTATCTTAAGAGATTCGATATGGGTATTGCCTACTTACTCCATATTGTTACCAATAGTTATGAATTCTTCACTGTTTTTAAGTCTTGGGATAACACCACAGAAATGTTTATCTTGAAGCCTTCCAACACTGCTCAAGAACTTCCTGGTAACTTGGACAAGATCTATAAGGAAATCTACGAGACCAAGAAGGATAGACTTGGTAAATTATACAATATTATTGATTACCAAGATTCCATGTCTTTTGAAACTCATTACTATAATGACAGTGGAAAGTTGTTCAAGAAGCTTAACCAAACTCTTAGTAAGATTTATGAAAGTAAATCTAAATCCTTATTAGCAGTTCAATCTCCATACTACGACAAGATCTTGAATATCTTGACCGCAGCATCTGAATTCCCTACCATCAGAATGAATATTAGTGAATTAGAACTACCAGCCATTGGTTGGCAAGCATTGATTTCGAAGAGAATTGTTAACCACTATTTTGTTCTTGCATCTTGGATCAAGAACTTGATTTCTCTTGCTCAATATGGTAATGTTCCATTGTGTAACCTTCAAATTGAAAATGTTGGTTATCTTATTGATATTGAATATTCCAGAAGATTATCCAGTAATAATATTGTATTATGGTGGTCTTCTAATCCATTACCAGATCATGGAGGAGTGGAATTGGATAGTGCCAATGATTTTGAAAACTTGGATATCCCAAATATCAATAATCCTGAAATCTATGAAACTGCTTGTTTGGAAGTGGAAATTGGTACTCTTACCATTAATACTATTCTCACAAGTAGTTTAATTAATGAAGCTGAAGGTACTGATTTAGCTGATGATACTGTTCAATTCGATAAGAATAATGGTGCTTCTATTATGGCTGAAGATTCGTTCTCTACCCCAGCATTAATGATCTTAAGATCTATGGTTAAAGACTGGTGGGATGATGCTATGAAGAACAACATTAACGCTGATTCTATGATGAACAACTTGGTCACTTGGGTCCAACGGAAGGAATCTTTCTTGTATGATTATGCTCTTCATTATCATGTCCATAACCTTACTACCAAGGCATTGTTACAATTAATTGGTGAATTTAGAAGAATGAACTCTAAGGTTATTTTTGCTGACAGAAATAAGATGTTGATTCAAACCACTAAGGTCTCTGTTGAAAACTCTTATTCCTATGGTCAATATATTCTTAAGGCTGCTAGATCCAAACCATTATTTAATTACTTGGATCTTCGTATTGTCAAGTACTGGGATATTTTAATTTGGATGGACGAATACAATTATGGTGGTAGATACTGTACTGGTATTACTAGTGATGAAACTCAAGATTTAGTTCCTATCAACAAATGGCAAATCAAGCAATTCTTGCCAATTGTGTTCCAAAATGAATTCGAAGATTGGTTAATTATCTTCTTGGATGCTTTGACCAAACACAAGAATGAACAATTGACTGGAACTCAATCTACTCAAAGAGTTACTCAAATTGCTCATATTCTTAAGGGTCAAAAGAAAATGGACTCCAATGAACTCGATAATGAAGATTTCACTAATGGAGTCATTGAAGTGTTTAGAAAACCACTTGAAAGAAGAATTGAAAAGTTGTACCATCGTCAAAATGAAGCTATTCTCAATCCTAACTTCGCTCAAGAATATGAGTTCCCAGTTCTTCCAGGATCTCATCTTCACATGAAGAATCCTATTCTTGAATTTGTTAAATTCCTTTGTGCTATCTTTAGTCTTTCTGGTAAGAGAACTATTGAAGTCAGATTATTAAGAAAAGAATTATTATCCATTTTTGATGTCAAAGAATTTAGTAGTGAAGCTACATTCAAGAATCCAAGTACTTCATTAAAAATTCCTCATGTTATCTGTGATTACTGTAATTACATCAGAGATGTTGATTTTTGCAGAGATAGCGAGGCATCTGTGTGGCATTGTACCAACTGTAACAAGCCATATAACAAGATTGCTATTGAAGAAGAATTAATTGGAGAATATCATAAGGTCATTACCAATTTCCTCACTCAAGATTACAGATGTAACAAGTGTAATACCATCAGAGGTACCAACATGAGTCAGTACTGTAAATGTTCTGGTCATTGGATAGAAACTATAAAACACGAAGATGTTGAAAAGAGACTCGAGGTGTTTGGCGGAGTATCGAAGTCTTTTAATTTGCAATTATTAAAGGGTATAATAGAAGAGGCCGCACATTAAAGGTGAGCCTGGTATATAATGTAAAACATTTAAAAATTATTTAATGCAAGTATAATGATATAAATATTATCTGTAAAGCATTCTTAATCATATCTATAATGATTGTATTAAATAAATTATTGAATGCTATGAATGATTATATAATCTTTTATGGTAGATCTAATGAGTATTAATTAATTACAAAAATTATAATTAATACCGCAGAAAGGACCAGAGAATAATGATTAAATTCAATGGGCCTCTTCTACTATTACTTGAAAGAATATTCTATGTTCTTTCTCTTTTCTGCCTCTGGTTTATCTGTATTCTGTGTATATGGGGTAGTTCCTGTACACTAACAATATTCAAGTCGCATCACTGATCGATTTCCATACATCCAGAGTCCAGTAGATCTCATCTTAAACACAATAATCAGTATCACCAACAGCCTAGACCAATATTCACTCCTTCCATCACATACTACTAATACTTTTCAATCAATTTATACCAATTTTTCAGGCAATTACCGAACAAAAAAGGCCCAAACATCTACAATGCTCTCCGAGGAAAGCTTAACTAAGCTCAAACAAACAAACCTATGTCGTGACGACGAGATCGACTTACTCAATTCGTTCATCTCCCAAGATGCTCTTGTGCTGGCACAAGCTACTATTGTTCATGGCTACAAGTCAATTGGTAAATCACATACTGTTGGCCGGTTTCTTCGAGAGTTGGGCGTTAGACATACTGTAATTAGGTGCGACGAGTGTATCACCAAGAAAGTGCTTTTACAAAGATGTTTTAAGAGAATAAAGGCCGATAGCGGAGTGGGCCAAGACTATCATGGTGAAATCAGGTTCGGAACTTTGGGTGAAACGTTTCCAACTTTCATCAATGCCTTGGAAGGGTTTATAGAATATGCCAACTATAGGGACCACCATGTATTGGTTCTTGACAGATTTGACCAGTGTATGGAACTGACACGAGAGATCTTTTCAGCATTTGCCAGATTAAGAGAACAATCTAGAATTAGTAATATCAGTGTCGTGTTCATTGTTTCTTCAGACGACCCTAAAGATATTGTTACCAGTTCTGTACCACACATATATTTCAGAAACTATATGGAAAACGAAGTGGTGGATATTTTACTGGCCAACCAGTTGTGTCATTTTGGAGTCGATTCCTTGGACTCCAACCCTGCTGGCTACGAGTTCTGGAAACAATATGCCAAGATCATTGTGGATTTATACTTTCCATACACCGGCTCAGATATGAACTTATTATTGAACATCTGTGAAAGCATCTGGCCAGAATTCACCGAGTCTATACGACTGGGTAGACACAAATTGGGAGAATTCGTCAAGATATATAGAGAAAACCTCGATTTGTTTAACAACGAAAGCATTATCAATAACTCCACCATCAAAGACTTCAAGACCATGAAGGAAGAGAAAGAACAGGAAAATACAAACGTCAAGGATTTACCTACTCACTCAAAGTATATTTTAATAGCATCATATTTGGCCTCATTCAATCTTCCCAAGAACGATCTTCATAATTTCTCCAAGTTGAAAGCTATCAAGAACAAGAAGAGAGCTATTTCAGACAAAGCCAAGAACAAGCGTGGACACTTACTTAAGGACGATATTGACTCCAGATTGCTTTCACCAAACTTCTTTGATCTTGAAAGAATGTTGGCAATTTTGAGTATTATCTATAGGGTCAATTCTCAATCATTGAACATGACAGATGATGATAACTTGTTGGATATAAAGAGAGATACCATCATTACTGAAGAGAACAAGGAGCTTGAAAGGGCCAAGTTCACCCTTAGTAGAAACACTGATCTTGATAGTCAGATCACCACTCTCTTCTCGTTGGGCCTCTTGGTGAAATCGGCCAATTCTGATATTTTGGGTGCAAGAGTCAGATGGAGATGTAACATTAGCTGGGACACAGTTGATGCCTTGGCCAGAGATATGAAGTTCCCTCTCTTGGACTACCTTGGTGATGATTAGAATAGCTGTGGTGTTGGGCTTCGATCCTCTTAATCATTCAAATAATTATAGACTAATAAAAGTAATAATAGAGCGTTAATACATATTGTTAATGGTGATGTGGTGATAGTGTAATAATGCTAGATGTTATTAGAGTGACACAGTCAGTAGATGCTAGCTAATAGTACATAATATACAGTTCGTTATAGATCAATTGATAGATGCTAGAGTAATGTGGGTCATTGATCTGAGCTTTCTTCAAAGGTTACTTCATTTACTGGGGTGAATTCTTTCTCTCCTACTTTTCTTACTTCTACCTGGTCGTTGAAATAGGTCAGTTTCCAATGGTTCATTTCGTAGTTTGAGAATGGCCCGTTTATCTCGTCTTGACCGAGCCACCTGAACTCCCAGATCTTCTCTCCATAGTCCACTTCTTCTTGTTCTTCTTCTCCATCGTCATCATCTTCACGGTTCCTCTTAACTCCTCTCTTGTCACTATAGTCGATACCAAGCCTGGACCTGTAGAATCTCATCAATTCTTCACGACTCATGTCGTAGATATCCGAAAGCTCGTCTTCATCACTGAGAACAGTGCACAAATGGGTCATGGTCATCACCGACTGTTCTCTTTCCTTATCTTTCTGTTGCTTGGCTTGGTTCCGTTTCATCTTCTTGGGATTGAGTCTGGCCAATGCTTCTAGTGATGTCTCTGCTGGTTCAAGTAGTTCTATAAGTGTTTCAAGTGACTCTTGTACACTTTCATTTATGTTCTCAATCAATTTCTGCTTTGCAGCCAATTCTCGTTTTTCCTGTGCACTTTTGGCTTTTGCAATCTCTGACTTCTTGAACCCTCCAAGTACTTCATCTTCAGCATTTGGTTCCTCTTCTTGTTCATTCCGTATATAATTACCATCTAGATCAAACTTACCTTCGTCTGCTTCTTCTCTAAGACTAAATGCTTCAAACTTGGGCTCCTTTGTCTTCTTGGCTTTACCATCTGAGTTCTCCATATCGTTGTAGTACGCGGCCACATCTTCTCCGCCTTCATCCTCGTCATCTTCGCCATCTTCATCTTGATCCAGACCTTTTTTCTTTACAATGTATTGCAGCTCGTCGTCGTAGGCGCCTATTCCTTCTTCTTTCTCGAACTGGTCGATATCAAGAAACTTGGACTTCTTTTGTTTCTGGGGTTCTTCCTGCTTGGCTGGAGCTACTTCTTCTGCTTCTTCATTATCACTGGCAAACATATCGTCGTCATCATCATCGTCTTTTGCGGGTTGTGGTTGTGGTTCTGTTTCTGGTTGTTGTGGGGTCTCATCTTGTGACTGGTCACCTTCATCCTCGTCCCCTGAATCCGAGTCGTAGTTGAGCCTCAAATCACGTCTATGCTTTTGCTTGATTCTCTTGGTATTACCCAAGTTCCCTTCGACCTCGCTGTCACTCATTTTGTGATGTTGTGTTGATGTGATTGTCTATCTGGTTAAGGTGATTGAAACGAATAGATCAATTGAATACTCCTTTTGATTGGCTGGTTAATAGGGCCTGGTGATCTATAAGTTCTTATTGTTGGTTATGGGTTGGTCAATGGCGTTCCTTGTGGTCATTGATCCCAATGGCTGCTTGACTGAACTGGTTGTGGTTGCTTATGTTTGGTTGATGCCTTGGTGATGTTATCGCTAACTATGTGCCGTATCGCACCAGATCATCGCGATGGACAGACACTAAAAGGAAGATAACCAAACTACTTTAAAGACGTTGTGAATATCAATACCATATTAACATCACTTTAATAATCATATCTGCTAATTCTACAGCTTAAGACTTTGAATTTCCTTATCTGTCGAATTTTTCTCAAGAGAAAGGACCAATTATTACCAGATCTGCTCATCACATCCTCATCACATCCTCATCATATTTCACTTATAACAGATCAATTATACACAATGTCAGAGTTCATGGAAGTAGACCTCGATTTCGCTATAGATAGCGATGAAGTGCTTAATCTTGAAGAGCAATATTTCCAAAAGGGATTCGAAGAGGGTCAGAAAGATGCCTCTAGAGATCAATTAAGAGAAGGTAAAGAATACGGCTGGCAAACAGGATTCCAAAGAAGTGTAGTAGTGGGCTATATCGAAGGGTTAGTGGAGTACTGGGAATCACATTTGGACCAATATGACCTGAAATCCTTACCAAACCATTTATCACAATTAAGAAAGATACTCGAAGGCATACCGCTTAGTAATGAAGATTCAGACGTTGAAGAATTTGAAAAAAGAGTGAATAAAGCCCGTAACAAGGTACGGGTGGTATGTACCATGCTCAAGGAAACCTGGAAGATCCAGAACTTGGACAAGTTGGTGCTGGAAATCGGTGGAAAGCTACTGGTCAGTGAGAACGTTGATGATATGTGGTGATTAATTATAGATGTAAATAAAACCCCCTAACACTACAAGAATATCAATGGAGATAATATCTACAAAGAAACAAGTTATTGTGACACAGTCAAGGTCGTCTGTTGAGTCAGAAATACTAAAATAATTATATAAATGACACATTTTAACGAGAATGTATAGTAATAAATAGATCAATATGAGGTAAACCTTAAAGGAAACGTAGTCCTAAAATTCATTACCAATACCATTACCAACCAAACACTGGTCATATAAAACATCCGACATGCTTTCTCTATCAATGGGCCTCTAAATTAATTGTTCGTTAAATGGGTTTTATTGGTTCGTTTATCAACTGGAGCCAGCTCTAGTCAGTAATAAAAGCTAGAATGAAAAATCAAAATCTAATGATTTCTGTTGACTCTCCAATTTATAACTTAAAATACCTCCTAAAGGACAGTCGTTGACACCAATGATTAACTGTTCACCATTCCCATTTTCAATAGGAGCAAAGTTCAAACCAGTACATTTTCCAATGAAGTCTATGGATTGGATTCTAGACTGGATTTCGTCCTCTGATTGCAAAAGATCATCGATTTGTATTATACCAATATGATCCAAGCTTTCTGCCCATGAGATGTATTCACCATTGTAGTTGAATTTACAATTTCTTACTGGACCACCGTTACTGTACGATTGAGATCCAAAGGACCCACTCCATGAATGCAATGCTGAATTGGACTTTCTTCTGTCCCATAACCGTACACAACTGTCTTGGTTACCAGTAATGAGGTAATTTTCATTCTTTGTAGACCAGTCACAACTGAAACCAAAATCGTTGTGACCTTTGAACTCTTGACTTGTTTCCAAGTTCATTTGGTTGACTCTCTTGTCAAGAATAAACGAACTGAGATGGTCACCCGTAATAAATATTTCATTGGTATTATTAGAATTAATAGCAGCACAATTAATAGCAAATGGCAAATCCACCAAGTTTCTTACAAAGTTACGTTCCAAATCTATCACACGAAGACTTCTATCATTGGATGACACAATTAATTCTGTGTCTTGTTCGTTGATTATGATATGATTGGTGATACCGTCGCTGTTTTGGGTCACACTGAATTCTCCCAATAACTTGCTGGTATCTGGTTGTGAAACGTCCGATAGTATATATCCTCCTTCAAAAGTACCACAAGCCAAGTAGTTATTGGTACTGGTTATGGTGGATATCCGAGTATTGCAGTTTTTGGCAAGGTTTCGGGAGTCTATTATACAGTCTAGTTTCATGGTATCACTACGAGCAGAAGGCTCGTTGTCAGGACGTAATCTATTGATTTTGAAAAATGTGTGATAGTCTTCATCAGCATCATTGTCTGGATGGTTCCCTATTATAGTGCTATTTTGAACGGTTTGTAAGTTATGATCATGGTAATAGCTCAGTGGGTAGTAGATCCCGTTAGAGATGTTGGACCCACAGCTTACCAAGTTACGGAGTTGGAAATGGGTGATGTGTAATTTGAGTTTGCAAAAGAACTTGTGGAACTTGAAGAAATCGGTGTTTGACCTGTATGTTCTGATGGTGGTATTCTGAGGTTAGTAAATTCGATATGAAACGTGGAGAAGCAGTGTGATGGGTACTATAATCAAGAAGATAGATAACTATTCAGATTTTGCAATCTATGATCAAAAGTTGACAATTGCTGAATAGTGTGGTTGATTTTAGTTCCATGGCACCTGCATTTTTTTGACCCCACATGGTATATCTGGTATGATTTTTGGTGGTATAATATTGTTAGTCTATACTTACACTAGTAGCTCTTGATTTGGAGCCTGGGATATTATGGAACCAGTTGTGTTCACCCACTCTGGATCTGTCTAAACAGAACTTTTCTTTCATTCCTGGAGGCCATACCACACCTTGAAGGTCGGACTCGGTGGTAGAAGTGATTGCAAATGGTAAACGGTCTTCTCTATTCTTTAAAGAATTTAATATACTTAAGATATCAGTCTTTGAAAGAAGGGAAGAATCATCATATAGGAGATTGTATAAAACGGTTAAAGACTCGGATTGGTTCAACTCATATTCATGACTGGCTTGAATAGGTGGCGATTCAGTACGATTGGTTTGGTACTCATCGGATCCAGTATAATGATAGAATCGACCAGAATCACGAAGAGTATTCGATGCCATATCGAGTTCTTCTTGGGTAAGTTGGACCGCCATTCTCTCCTGCGTTAACCCCTGGTAGTTGATCTAGTTTTTGTTAGTAGTAAAATGGTGTAAAAGAGTTAAAAAAAGTGGTAAAGGTTATGGTGATAATATTATGAATTGACTTTTTTTGTGAGGCTGCACCAAATAGATAATAATATGATAACGTGACAGCCTTTTAAAAGCCTTTTAGGAACAACACCAGGTACTGTACCGTACAGTACCGAAGGCAGCGTGTATGAGAACGTGACAGGCGGAGGGCTACAGAGGATACGAAACAACTAGAGGAAGAAAAAACGGGATTTTAGGGCCTTTTAATCCCCCTAAAGAACATTTGGAGGGTGTCAGTAATTAGGAGGCAATTACGTCTATTTAGGAGGTGTAGATCATCAACCAGACAACGATAACACCGAGAAATGGTGGTGGTGAAATTGGGGGCTGACAATATTACTGGTGGTGAGCTGTTCAGTAAAGTCTATTAGTTTAACCACATTGGTGGTTGGCTCCGAGGTGAAACTAGATGTGTAGAACGATCAGCCACCACCCATTAGTGGGAGATTAATTATTTAGTGGTGGAACAGGTCTCGCACCGCCTAACATAGCTCTTAATAGTGAGTGAAAAATATAGTGACAGAGAATAACCCAGTATATTTATAGGTACCAAACAAACCAATACCGTGATATTCACCCTAATGTTGCTCTGGTACTAATAATAAAGGTAGTTTTGTCCTTGGCTTGGACTCGACTGGGGACCCTGGGATGGGTGGTTGCCATTTTCCATGGCACCCCTATGATTTAAGTTTGAGGCGCATCACTGAAATATACCTGTGATAGTGAGAAGTGATATTTAGTGGAAGATCCTACAGGAGGAAATCACTGGGTTTATCGATGAACTAATGAGAATAGAGTTACTATTTTTTTTTCTTTCTTTTCATCAACAACGCCAAAACACAAACAACCACGTCCAATAGATGCACATTCATCTGACACCTGGGTCATCGCCTTATTGTCTCCCCAAAAATAGAAATATTAGGTGCTGTTTGCAAACCCGGTTAACTTTTTAATTAAATTAATTGGTTCCCAATGAGGCAGTTCGAACCTTAGATCCGTATATTTCATCTGTTCTCACAGTTCTTTGTAATTTCCGTCACTAACCATCACGGAACCCCTGTAAACTCCGGTGTCTCCTCCTCTGTTCCCCCCTCTCATCTTGTATTGTATCTCTATAACATTGCATTTTTTCATTTAATGTAACCGTTAATCTTTAGATCTAAATGGTCCATCGGTTCCATTCGCCGAATTGGACCATCTCATCGTTATGTATGTTTACATCTACATCAAATGGAATTGGTCGTTATGATCCGTTCCGTCACCCTTTTTTGTTCTTGGCATTTGACATAAACCCCGTCAGTCTTAGCCACATTTTCGCACCCATACAATAAAACGCTCCTAAATATAGCCGTATTTCATGTTCAAAGGTGCCAATTAAAGTTTTACCAGCTGGCCACGGCTGGATAATATTGAAATATAAAGATGACTCACCAAAATATATCTCGCATGCACCGTGTCTAGCCGTTCTGTTTTGGTGATTTTAACCAATGAGAACCCAGTTTCGGGATATGTGTGGGATTTGGTCTGACCTTCCTAATTCTTCAGCCTTCAACCACAACCTTCTGGGGACCAACGCTCAAAGTACGTGACTTGTGAGTCAATAGTAAATCTTTACAGGGTTGATTACGCACGGCTCCATAACCCCCTAAAGATACGCTTTTAAAGGGTTCTACCTTATCATAGAATCAACCATTACTATCTCATTACTCGTTATATCTGTATAATTGACCCCACAATTGACCTCGTGCTAGTTATCCGAACCATCACCTTTCTTTTTGTGATTTTTCACCCGATTTCTTAACGGTATTTTTATCTCATTTTAATCAAACGGGTTTACCCCGGTTTTATGCGGCTTTTGCATTTACCTCTCTCAGCCTCTCTATTAAAGAAACGGATTATCTTCCGTATATAATTGATTGTTATTCCCACCTGGAATTTTGCCATCATATCTATAATCTATAATCTATAAATCTATAAATCTATAAATTTATAATAACAACTTTTCTATATTATGGCTGATACTACACTGTCAACATTAGAATATGGGGCTGAATATCAGCCTCAAAAACGTCTACTATCGTTTTTATTCCCTAAAAGGGTTTACCCAATTCCTACACCTCTGGAACAGAAAAAATATCCTTATGATAATGCATCGTATTTAAGTAAGTTATTTTTTTGGTGGGTTACTTCAAATTTAAACGTTGGTTATGCTCGTACTTTTACCGAACATGATTTTTATGAATTACCTGATGAGTTGAAAGTTCAACCATCAATTGATAAATTTAATGAAGTTTTTGCTCAACAGGTCAAAATTGCTAAAGAAAAATATCCTGAAAAATGTGATGAAGATTTAAAAGGGTTATCTAAAAAGAGAATTATTTATATATTTTATTTGACTTTTAAGAAACCTATTATTTATACTATTTCTTTATCCGTTGTTAATGCTTGTTTAATGGGTGTTACTCCAATTATGACCCAACAATTAACTAAATTTGTGGAAAGAAGAATTGCTGGTATTGAAAGTTCAGTAGGTAAAGGTATTGGTTTAGCTGTTGGGTTTTCTTTAATGACCCTTATTGTTGAAATGTCTTTGAATCATTTTATCTATATTTCTTATAATGTTGGTATTGTTACAAAAGGTATTTTAACTGATGCTATTTTTAAGAAATCTTTTAGATTAAGTTCTGCTTCAAGACAAAAATTCTCCAACAGTAAAATTACTTCCATGATTTCTACTGATTTGAATCGTATTCAAATTTCTACAATTACCCTTCCTTATCTTTTTTCAGTTCCTGTTCCAGCCATTATTGCCCTTACCTTCTTGGCAATTAATCTTCATGCATCTGCAGTTATTGGTGCTGCTTGTTTAATTTTATTCTTTGTCATGATTGGTATGGCAACCAAGAAACTTTTTGCATACAGAGCATCTATGAGTGTTTTGACTGATGATAGAATTTCTTTGACTTCTGAAGTTATTCATCATTTAAAAATGATCAAAATTTATTCTTGGGAAGTTCCTTATTATAACCAAATTATCCAGGCAAGATCTAAAGAAATTCAATTTCTTTTGAAGATTCAAATCTTGAGAAATATCATTGAAGGTGTTTCCCTGTGTTTGGCTGGTTTGGCTTCTATGTTTACTTTCGTTGTTGTTTTCCTTATTGATGGTGCTACCAAGTCGGCCTCCATTACTTTCTCTGCTCTTGCTGCCTTTGATATTTTGAGTCTTGGTATTACCTTTCTTCCAGAAGGTATGGCCCAAGGTGCTGATTTAGTCATGGGTCTTTGCAGAGTCTTTGAATTATTGTTGGCTGAAGAAGAAAGCGAACCTCCTAACTACCACCATTTGAAAGATGCTGACTATGCTATGTCCTTGGAAAACTGTGAGTTCGAATGGGATAAAATTGCTGATTCTGAAGAAGAACCTTTCACTTTGCATAACATCAATTTGAAAGTCATGAAAGGTGAATTCATCATTGTCACTGGCCCAATTGGTTCCGGTAAGTCTTCTTTATTAAACGGTATGTCAGCTTTAATGAAATGTACTTCTGGTTCTGTTAATGTCAATGGCTCTCTCATTTTTGGTGATCAACCTTGGGTGCAAAATGCTACTATTAAAGAAAATATCTTGTTCGGTAAAGAATATGATGCTGAGTTTTATAACAAGGTCATCTTTGCTTGTGCCTTACAAGGTGATTTAAACAATCTTCAAGGTGGTGATCTTACTGAAGTTGGTGAAAGAGGTATTACTCTTTCTGGTGGTCAAAAAGCCAGAATTAACTTGGCTAGAACCGTTTATGCTGATAAAGATATTATCATCTTGGATGATGTCTTGTCTGCTGTTGATGCTAAGGTAGGAAAGCATATTATCAAGTACTGTTTCTTGGACTTATTGAAAGAAAAGACCATCATCTTGGCTACTCATCAATTATCTATGTCTAAGGATGTCAGTAAAATCGCTTTCTTGAACTCTTCTAGAACTCTTGAAGTTGGTACTAGTGAAGAACTTTCTGAAAACAGTTTCCAATTCAAAGAGTTGATCTCTTACAGTAAACTGACCGCTGTGGAAGCTGAAAAGCCACAGGAAGAAGTTGAAGAAGAAATCATTGAACTTCAACTGGAAACCAGATTGGACCAAAAACTTCTGAGAAGAAAACCTCAAAATGATGAAGATGATGACGATGAAAAGGTTGATACCTTTATTGTTGCTACTGATGAAGCTAAAGGTAAAATTGTGGAAGATGAGTCTAAAGAAGTCAATAGTGTTAAGTTTGCAGTCTACAAATCTTATTTGAAAAATGGTGCTTTTTGGGGTGTTACTGGTACTCTTTTGGTTTTACTTGCTTTGACCATTGTGACTGGTTTCCTTAGAGTTTTCGCTAATACTTGGTTATCATTCTGGGTCTCTGATAAATTCAAAAGAAGTGGAGGATTTTATATTGGTCTTTATGTTATGTTTAATATTTTATTGGTTGCAAGTGTTGCAGGTTTATTTATTTTGGTTGCAAATATCTGTTCTACTTCTTCCAAGAACTTGAATATCTTAGCTGTCCAAAGAATCCTTCATGCTCCAATGGCTTTCCTTGATGTCACTCCAATTGGAAGAATCTTGAATAGATTCACTAAAGATACTGATTCTTTAGATAATGAAATTGCTGAACTTTACAAGTATATTATCTATGGATTATATATGCTCGGTGGTACTTTGGTCCTTATTGTGATCTATTTACCAGTTATTGCTGCTCTTATTCCATTCCTTACAGTTGCATTCATCTTCTTGCTTGATTACTACATTTCTTCAACCAGAGAAATTAAGAGACTTGAGTCTATCAAGAGATCTTACCTTTTCAACAACATTAATCAAAGTTTGGGTGGTATGACTACCATTAAGAATTACCATAATCAACAAACTTTTATCGATGAAACTATTAAGTTGACTGATGGTTTGAATGAAGCTAGTATTTTATACTTCGCTAATCAATGTTGGTTGAATATTATTTTGGGTGCTCTTTCTGTTATTGTTACTTTCTGTGTCTCCATTTTGTGTGTTTGTAATGTCTTCAAGCTCAATGCAGCCACTGTTGGTTTGTTAATGAGTTATACTATGCAATTGGCACAAGTTAGTGTCGTTATTGTCAGATTGTACTCCAGATTGGAGAATTCAATGAACTCAGCTGAAAGATTATGTGAATATGCTACCGAGTTACCACAAGAAGCCAGTTACAGTATTCAAGCTACTCAACCAAAGTCATCATGGCCTGAATCTGGTAGAATCGAATTCAAGGATGTTTCTATGTCTTATAGACCAGGTTTACCATTGGTCTTGAATAACTTGAACTTCTCTGTCAATGCTAGTGAAAAGGTTGGTATTTGTGGTCGTACTGGTGCTGGTAAATCATCTATTGCCGCTTCTCTTTTCCGTTTGACTGAATTGGATATGGGAGAAATCTTTATTGATGGAGTTGACACTTCTAAGATTGGTCTTCATGATCTTAGATCTCATCTTTCTATCATTCCGCAAGATCCTGTTTTGTTTAATGGTTCTATCAGAAGAAACTTGGATCCATTCAATGAATACCATGATGAAGACGTTTGGGATGCTTTAAGAAGAGCTGGTTTGATTGAAGAATCTGAATTATCAGCTGTCAAGAGACAATATGCTGATAAGGGTCAATTACATAAATTCCATATTGATCAAGAAGTTGTTGATAATGGTTCTAATTTCTCATTGGGTGAAAAGCAATTGATTGCTTTCGCCAGAGCTTTGCTTAAAGATACTAAGATCTTAATTATGGACGAAGCTACTTCATCTGTTGATTATGCAACTGATAGCAAGATTCAAAATACTATTAAGACTGAATTCGGTCATTGTACTATTTTATGTGTTGCTCATAGATTAAAGACAATCTTGAACTATGATAGAATTATTGTTCTTGATAAGGGTGAGGTTGATGCTATGGATACACCATGGAACTTGTATAATGAAGAAGGTTCTATCTTTAGAGAAATGTGTGAAAAATCAGGTATCACTAAAGATGATTTCAAGACTCATTTGATTGAATTCGATCTTGCTGAAAAGACTGAAAAGGCAGAAACTGATAGTTCAGCTTCAATCAGTTCTAATTAGGTTACTCTGGGTGTTTTAAATTATTGGGAGGTTAAAAATATAAAAAGAAAAAAAAAAATTCTAATTCTTTGGTTTTGCTAGATATTGAGTAACTAGCGAATTGATTCTTGGAGTCTACATATGTATATATATATTGATAAAATAAATATTTAAATATGTTAAAGCGTAAGATGGGTGCAAATAATGGGTGCAAAAAGTGGTCGCATAACTATGGCCACAACACCACAAACAGAATATAGTGAAGCAATGATTGGGTCTATTGTACCAGATAGATGGACTAACGTTAATTAGCATCTAATTTTAACCCGTTTATTAGTAACAAAATATGGTAAGTTTATTTGCTCATTTTGCAATTTGCTCATTTTGAGCCTAATAGAATCTAAGCCTTGATGGGGGACAGAGCTACCAGATACCTGTCAAACTAAAGGCACTTGTTACTAAAAATATACTTCTTTTCGGCATCCAAGCGAGTCCCGAGTCCCGAATCCATTCCCCTTATTGTAGCCAAGAACAGGTCCAGGGTCGTATACTTACCAATGCTCTTGACTATATCTGTTCTATTATTATATATAGATCATTGAGCGAGACCTCTCACTACTATAGCACTAGGTCCGATCGCGGCTCTAATAGCACGTGAGAAACTGTGGCCATACTTAAACCATTACTAAGTCCCAATTCCCATCACATCACTAACTATCCCATTACACATTCCCTTTTACACAATGTCTGGCCACCAATACCACTTCGATGTTTCCATGAGCTGTTCCGGATGCTCAGGTGCCGTTAACCGTGTTCTTACCAAGCTCGACGGTGTTTCCAACGTTGATATCTCTTTAGAAAAGCAAACCGTTGATGTTACCACCACTGATGCTCTTGATTACGACACTGTCTACAACACCATTGCTAAGACTGGTAAGAAGGTCAACAGCGGTAAGGTCATCAGTTAGATAGGTGAAGGTTGAGAGAAGAAGCTGATTCAATTGAGTCTTCTATGAAGAGATGTATTTTTTTTGGTGTCCTGGCTCTCAAGATTTGATATCTTGGTTAGGTCAAGAGATGCTTACAAATATAGTCCATAGCGATATAACGTTTAATATAATACTATACATATTGATGCTCGTTCATAGTCCATGTTGTGGTAGAGGTCTGTGATGTGTAGGTTGATCTGATATTTTGCCATTGAATCTCAGCTTTAGTTCATATTTCTGAATTCAATGATCTCTTCAATGTACTTGTCTCTAAGCTCACTCTTGACAAATACACTTTGGATCAATTTAATCAACTCATCAGTAGAAATATCAAACAATTCTCCTTGGTAGAATCTTTCCATAATTTCCTTTAAATGGCTCAGCACCAAAAATTGAATGTTTCCAAGTTTATTATATGATTTGATACTGTCTCTTTTCTCTCCCAATTGCATTATAAATGGAAGAGTCACATTATTGAGGGAATCTATAATTGTAGATATTTTCTTAGATTGATATTCTGATATTTCTGGTAAACTAATTACAGACCCAATTGTCCAGTTGTTAGTAAATTCTACCAATGAAATGATCAATTCTTTGAATTTGACAGTATTAGTGGCTTCCAACTCTGTTTCCAGAAACAAACTATTGTACCATTTATAAAGAACACTCAATTGATTCAAATTATAGTCATCCAATTCAAAGTCTTCTTCTTCTTCAAAATTAGGAGCTGGTGATCCATTACTAGACTCCAATGAACCCAAATCAAGCGATACCATAAGCAATTTGAGTTCTTGATAGAGTTGAATCAATGTTTGATTGCAAATCAATGCTGCTTCCTTGTCAAATTGATTAATTTCAAGCTCATTTGCAAGGTATTTTAAGTCATTATGGAATAAGTATGATTTGGTGGATGCTGGATACTTGGCAATACCTAAAGCTTTCACAGTGGTTATTAAATAAGAACAGTCTTCAGATATTTGCTTGAATTCATTGAATATTGGTACCAATTGTGATGGTAAGTCGGTGATTCTTATAGAACCTTCGACAGGTTTGTCAGTAATAGGATCATCATCTTTAAGGAGATCAGCCACTTCCTCATCGTCGTCCCATTTGTCATCCCATTTGTCGTCCCAACCATCCTCTTCTTCTGCTGCTGCTTGTGGTTGTGGTTCTTTCTTCTCTGATAATTTCCAGTAATTCTTGCCCTGGAATTGTGCTTCAGCAAATTGCTTTTTGATATCGTCCACAAACCTATCAACCAACCAGTCAACATACAATCTATTCAAATTTTCTTTGATGGCAGCGTCGGTGGAGGTATCGAATTGACTTAATATATTCCAGTTGGTGGATTGACATAATACAGTTAAGGATCTTAAATCTTGGATCTTTTCTGCATCTTGGTTGATCTTACCGATATTGTTTGTGATCTTTTCAATTAATTTCTTGTTTAATTTGGAATTTAAGTATTGTTTGACAGATACCAGGCCCACATGGTTTATGAAACCGATGAAATTCTCCAATGACTTGAAGAAACTGTGTTCGTATTGGGGAACCACATTAAGAGTAATCAAATCGTAGTCTTCTTCTTCCAAATAGATGGTCAAATCATCTTTATCGCTTAGTATTTTATCCATAATAGCATCCCATTTCTGTCTTAATTGAGTGTAGTGATCGAGTTTAACGGAGTTTTTGGTGATTAAGGAGTTGAAATCGTTAAGAACTGCAAGGTTGGTAATGGTGAACTCATTGGGTATAAGTGATACTACAAATTCGTTCATTTGGACCATGAAGTCTTGGTAGAGCAGATCCAACTTCTTTGAGATTTGCTTGTAGATGATTATGGATGAGTCGTATTGAGTAGCTCTGGCGGTTTTGAATAAAGTGAAGAGTTGTTGGAAATCAAGTAAATCAGACATTGATTTGGGTTTATCCAAAAGACCGGTGATCTCGTCCATAGTAGCCTTTGTTTCACTAAGTCTTTTAAGATCACCAATGCTTTGTTCTGTTTGATGAGACCTTTCGTTCAATTGGATGATGGAGAGATTCTTTAATTCATCTTGGGGTGTGGAATGATCTTGTTGGTGTTGTTGGATGTACTGATGCAAGTGGGGGTCTTCAAGAAGCGCTGCTTTGTTGATCTTGGTGGTAGCTTCGGTGATCTGAGCATTGGCGAGACTGAGCTCTTCTTGGTACCTCTTGGCGAGGGCCTCTAAAGACATGATACTACTTCAATGGCACTGGCGGCTAGTTGTTGTATTGGTGTTGTAAGTTGATTGTTAGTGCGGAAACGTACCAAGTGGCCGCAAAGTGTCTCAGTGCGAGCGCCAGTAATTAGCGAGTGCTAGCGAGAGTAAGTGAAACAACAAATGGTGAATTGACAGAGCAGAAGAAGAGAAGAAAAGTGGTGTATATTTTAAGAATTATTTGGCTCCATATTCGAGCTGTTTTACTGTTGATGTCTGGATGTTTCTCTGTCACTTTTAGTTGATTCGTAGTGGAGTTTCACCTGCCAAAAGTCTACTTAGCGAGACACTCTAAGCAATAGTGGTACAGTGAGATAGGGCAAATTATAGTGTAATAAACGGAGTAAAGGAGAGATAACCCGGAAATGACATAGTGTTCGGTTAGAAGCGGAGTGTAGTGGCCTCTTACTTTGACTTCCGAATAGAGTTATCGTTGGTGTGTAGTTATTCTTGCTTGTAATGTTCCTACTGTCTCTACAGACTTTTCTATACATAATATCATATTAATAAATACCAGTGCTGGACTGGGGCTCCGCTAGCAGAGCTGGAAAAAAATACATAGACCTTGGAAAACCAAGAAAACTTTCTGTTTTCTGATTTTTACTTTCCTTCTCCTTATCTTTGGATAAAGCAATAGAGGTATACTATTGAACCAATGAAATTCACTGGATTCGTAAGACTGGTATTAATTTCATCACATTAAATTAAAGGCTTAGGATAGTTTGCTCATTAAGCTGCCAAGCTTCTCTGTATTTGTTCCAATTATTGTCAAATTTATATCAAATCCTCAGTAATATCGTCATCCACATATTCATCATCCTTGTTCATTCTATAAATGGTCATACCCATACTGGCCACATTCAACATATTCATAAACCAGTCTGGAACAGGTACACCATAAAGTTCAATCAAATTGAATGCCATATCCAAGAAATTACCGATCAATTCTATAACAAGCATCATTTTATCAAACTTCAAGTCTTTGAGTACTTTGTTGTACTTTCTATTTATATCTTCATTAACCACAGAAGAAGTCTTCTTGGAATTCAAAAGTTTAAGTTCAACATTGACCTTACGTTCTTTCCTTATCACATTGAGTAATTGAGATATGGTCTTTCTAATTAAAAATACCAAAATTAAAACCCAAAGTTTATTGGTTTGTTTAAGTAAATTTAATAATTTTTGAGGAAACATTGGTAATTTGGAGAATAAATGAAGGTTATCAAGAATATTAGCTAAGGTTTCTAAAATGTCTACCACCACAGTTTCAAGTCTTTTCAATGAAAACTTTCTATATGGAGAGTATTGTCTTCTTTTAGCCGCGGTTTGGCTAGTAGCTGGAGGTTTATTAGGATTGGCAACAGCCTTATTTAAATCAAACTTGGTGAAAAAAGGTGAATGCTTTGGCTTAGGAGTAGTTGGAAGCTTGTTAAACTTCTTGAATGACTCGTTGTTTTGACGTTTAAGGTACTCTTGTAATTTGGTAAGTTTATCTTGAGTGACGGATTGGTTACCTCTTTCTTGTTCTGACTTGGCAAGCTTTATGAGGTTATCGATGATAGCTTGTTGTTTATCTTGGGTCTGCGATGGCTTGGTACCTTTGGTAAGCGTAGATGCGGTTTCAACAGGCGTTACCATTGTTTAACTGGTGATCTGGAGTGTGTTAGTTAATCTTCTGATTTTGACTGGCTGGGCAATGGCACGACCTGGACGCGATAGCGGGGATGGTTAGCGAGGGTTCTCGTTAAGGTTAGAGAGAGACAACTGATGGGGAGGGAGGACAAGTTAAACGAAATGAACCACTTGTATTGCAAGAGTGAAATAGAAATGTATGGATCTTTTAAAGTTACACAATGAAAGGTTTACGAACATGACCAAAGACGGTATTTTTGTGGGGGTTACAGCCTCGGTTTGTAGCTACTACTGGAGATCTCACGGGTGACCTAGTTATCGCCTATACCGAGGAGGGCCAGCAGCCCAAGAGGGTTAGTGAATAGCCAAAAAAGGGAAGATGAACAGGTGGCCCAAATAGGTTGGATAGTAGCTTAGGTTGGATACTTGGATGTTAGTATCGTTTTAACCTTTTTCAATTGGTCTGTGGACTTGTTTGGTGGGGTTCCTTTAGTTGTACTAGGCTCTTGCAACATGGATGCAAAAAACCACATGCAGGTCATAAACTACCAGTAGAAACTGGAGAGAAAGAAGTCACTTTAGCCAGACAATATGGGGTATTAGGAGCCAATTTGGCCTTAAATAGTCCTATGACGGTATATCTGTACTTTAGGGAGAACCAGCAGTTTTTTTTTTTTTTTGTGTAGGACATTGCTCTGTTTAACCAAATAACACCATTAAAACGTAAGATACCTATTATTGATTGCAAATTTATAGGGAGACTAAAAATTTAAATAAATACATGTATTGGCCAGTTGTGGATTTATAGATATTCCGAATTAATCCCCTTACCTTTATTACTTTATACAGTGACATTATATAATATGGTACATACTGGTACACCCTCTTCTTATTCACTACCTGAGTAGACCTGCTAACTCTTGAAGAAACATCTGTTCATTTGTGGCCCGCTCAAGTTGAGCCAATTTTGATTTTTCAAACCCACTGGCTTTTATCACTTTGAACGAATCATCAAATATCAACATCTTAGGAGCAAAGTCACCACTACAGTCCAATTGGAATTGGTTTTCATTAATCAACTGTATGCTCAAATCTTGTATATCAGTGAATCTAATCAATATTTCATTCATTTCCTTACACCACTTGGCATATTTCTGAGTTTTGTCATCTCTTGAATTTGGTTGCGAATTCTGGGCTGAAGAGGTAGATTCTTGGAGTTTTTGGTTCAAATTAATGATCTGCTGTTCTTGTTTCGTTATAGATGCTTCTTTTTCTGAAATATCTTCAGCTGCTTGCTTTTGTTGTACTTTTTCTCTTTCCAACTCATCTTGGTTCAGTTGCAATACTTGATCTAAATCCATATCTTCAGTAGCATTCTCTACTAGACTCGATAATTGCACATTGTCGATCTTGCTCTCATTAAATACGTCTTCGATTTCTTGTTCTAATTGTGCAATATCGTCAATGAGAGCATCTGTATCCTTCAATTTACTCTGATAAGTATCGTTCAAGTCTACTGCTTCTTTATTCACTTCATTCAACTGCAGCAATCTTTCGCGCATTTGTTGTTTCAACTGCTTAAACTCTGCTTTCTTTTCCAACGAGTCGGTCTCCACTTTTTTCACATCATTTTTGTCGATTTCATCCATAGTCAATTCTGATATTTTACGAAGAAACTTGTCTCTTGTTTCCTGTTCTAAATAGATGAATTTTAACTTGGAGAAAATCTCCTTTTGACGTTGAATCTCTTCTTCGATTACTTTTGGATCTTGAAGATTAACATTGGAATTCTCAAACTCTTGCTGTGCTGTGAGGATAGTAAAGTCGGCTTTCTGCCTTATATTCTCTATCGAGTCTCGAAAGGTCTGGCTGGTCATCATATCGTGCAAAACTCGGTAAGGAACTTGGATCAGTTGTATTTTAGTGTGGTCAGGTGATTAGCTACTGCTGTAATGTATGTGACCTAAGTCGTTTGTATGCTCGCTTGGTTGATGCCTGTGGTGTGATGAGGATGGTGTTTGTTGATGTTTAAGGACGCGATTCGTAGACGCGATTGTTAAGTTAAGTCACGTTCTAGGTCACGTTACATTTCCATATTTATAGACACTTCTGAATCTACGACAGAAACTATAGAACAGTTCTTTCCTTCTATCACATAAACTTTATTACTACTTTTGGAAAATATTAACGGAGCTTAGGCCCAAACCTTCATCATTACTTTTAATTAGGTTGATAGTTATGTAAGCTATGTGATCCCGTGACACCCCACGTGAAATAGGTATATATCATCAAGTCAGTCAAAATTGTTAAAAATTAATAAATCCAGTTTAAGAAGACCAATATATACTGTGCTTGTTTTTAGGATATAGGATATAAATGAGTAGTTTTTGTATTACAAAAATACATGAATATCGATTTTCAAGCCGCTAAAAATACTAAAACATGTTGATTAAATTTAGGTACAATAACCTGAAAGTGTTCTATTTAACAATATATTCACAACCAATAGCCAATACGATTGGTCTGCTGTAATCATCAGTGATTTAAAATGTTCTTGTAGTTCGCTATATTGGTCTTTGCTTCTTCTACTTTTGATCTTTAATAATTATATCTATTTTTTTATTTATTTATTTAATTTTATTTTATTTTAATTCCTTTCATTAGTGTCATTTAAACATCAATGTATATAATACTTTATAATTATTATACTTTGTCGTGAATTAAGTTTGCTTTTCGTTCTTGTCGCTCATTCATCTTGGTTGAATTATACAACTTAATTTCCAAGATCTATCATCTTCAGTCTTATTCAATTGGGAAATCTTCCACAATTCCAAAAGGATTAATTCTTGTAATGCTGGAACAGGAATAATATTGTAATCTTCGCTTTCATCTTTATTCAATAATAAACTTGATCTCTTATCCTTTGTAGATTTGTAAGGAATTTGTAAGCTTTCAATATCAGCAATAATTCTGGTGATCTTCAAATATTTATCAATGTTAATAATCTTTTGATTTAAGAAAGTATTGGCCTTTCTGTAATTAGGATTACCTTCAGTAATAAATGTCAAATCTTGAAGGAACAAAGATACATAAGGAACAATTGGAACATTGTAGTCATTTGAAATCAAAAAGTTTCTCAATTTTGATCTGTAAACTGAGTAATTCTTTTCTGGATGAATAATACCAGAAAGATATTCATATAATTCCTTATATTTATCTGATAATTCAGCCCATACCTTTGTAAGTCTGGTGATTAAATGGGATTGAAGAGCAGTAATAATTGCAGCCAAAGAATTGAAATTTCTCAAGTAAAGACATGAAATAGCAATCTTTAACCAAGTCTTGATCATATTAACTCTCATCTTTTGGTTGATCTTTGGTTGTAAGATCGATTCTAAAACATATCCAGATAAAGCATTAGTGAAGAGTAAGGATTGTCTAACATTTGGAGCCAACTTCAAATAAGCTCTCTTAGCAGTGAAGTTTTCCTTTAATAATTCATCTGGCTTGAAAGAACAGAAAATGTGGGATTCAATCAAGGTCAATTGTTTGGCAATTTCCAAACCATTGAAATCCAATAAGTTTGGTCTGTAGTTAGATAAGACCCAACTTTGATCACATAAGTTGTACCATTTAGGTAAAACACTATTCATTTCAAGAGGAATATAGTACTTGGAGGTAATGAATTGTTGAGGGCACCAGTTTTCACCCAAAATAGCTCTGTAAGTAAGGTTAACCTTTTCAATGGTACTAATTTGAGTCTTTGTCAAAAGAGAGCTGGAAGAGGAAGTTTGGTTTCCAACTCCAAGTGGCATTGGTAACGACATAGACTTTATGGATGAAGCGGTAGAAGTATTGGTATTGATCTTAGACAATTCGTATCCATCAACCATGGAGTATCTTGAATTTAATACTGGGTCACTAGCATTATAATCGTCCTTTCTGCTAGATCTAGTGATGGTGATACTTCTGTTGATTAATTGTTTTCTAGAACTTGATTGCTTGGTTTCAGTTTCTTCTTGGCCTTCAATTAATGGTCTCATGGATAATCTGGATGCAATATCAATTAATTTCATGGCATCAAGAGGTAAGTAAGTAGACATACCTTCATTGAAAAAGTTGATTAAAGTGGTCAAAACAGGGTAATCGGTTTCTTGATCCCAATAGGATTCAATCCATAATTGGAACATTTTAGAAATCAATCTTCTTCTGTTCTTAAGCTTAATTTCATCACTAAGGTCAGAACTGTTTTCGTTCTTTAATGATTTGTTTCCAACATCAAATCTATTAATTAATTCTTCAATAAGATCAATATTGGTTGCAAAACTTCTGAAACAAATGAAAAAGGTAGAAACAAAGAAATATTCTGGTGGAGAAGATTCATTGGTTAAAGTATAGACCAAACCTCTAAAAGAACCACCTAATAAGTTACCCTTTTCATCCACTAATAATTGTTCTTGAAGGTTAATTTCATGACTATCATCAACTTCACCATTGGTGAAAGGTTTGAATTCAGGTTCAGAAATTGAGAAAGGAGAAGTACCTTCGACATCAGCGAGTAAAACATCGTGTAATAAAGAAATACCACCTGAAGTTAATCCCAATTCACCGGTTTTACCTGATCTGATCATAGAATATCTGTTTGATCTGGAAGGAAGAGATTTCATACCACTTAAATCACGATTTTTCACTGATTGAGCCTTGGCAATACCAATGGAACATTTCTTGATGAATTCTTCTGGTTCAATCTTCATCTTAGAATAATCTGGATATGATCTTTCAGAATTAAGCTTGAAATCACCAGTAATATCTAATAATTTACGAATTGAAAGAATAGTCAAACTAATGGATCTGATCATCTTGGAAGCAGTCAAAAGAAGTTCACCACCTTCAGGAGTATAGAAATATTCTTTAGGAAGATTGGCACCAATACCATTGGTACCTAATAATTGAGAAGATTGGATAATCTTTTTATCTTCATCAGTTTCATTCAAAGTCTTAACAACCAAGTTCTTAACACTAGATACCAAGTCACTAACCAATGACAATAAAGTATCTAAAGAGCTATCCAAATCACCTGGTTTTTCGGCAGAGAAATCCGATCCAATCTTGGAAATAAATAAGAGTTCTCTTAATAATAAGATAATTTGATGAGTGATTAATTCCAAGATATCACAACCCACTGGGTTATGTTCGATTAAATCCAATCTACCAATAATTAAACCCAAGTAAGAGAATAATAACCCGTTGATTTCGGAGATTCTTTGTTTGGCTAATGGTGGAAAGGTTAACAAAGGATAATTATTCATATCGTTTTGTAATTTCTTTTCGTTTTCACGCTTGATGATTTGCTTACTTTCAATAGACCACACTTGAAGGAAAGAAGTGGCCTTTCTGGAGACTTGATAGATCATTAAGGTCAAGACTTCGATCTTATTAAAATTGGAAGTTCCCTTGAATTCATTGGCCTTCACCATAAGGTTGTACCAGTCAGCAAGTAAGGATTTACGAGCTTTTCTAACAATTGGTCTCTTTGTAACGATTTCATTGGATCTAGACAAACAATCGGTTTGTTGTAATAATAACCGCACACCATCTCTGATGGAGTTGATGACTTTAATGGAGAAAGTATACTTTCCACCACGGTTCTTGTGACTCAATGGGTTCATGAGGAATCTACCACAAGCGTGGAATAATGGTTGCAAATAATGACTGTTTGGGATCTTTCCAGAATCTTCTTCTTCATCTTCTTCGTAATATTCTTCATCTTCAGTATCATCTTTCAGAGATACGGCAATTGCAAAATAATTCATAGGGATCCATCCTCTTTGTAATGATTCTATAAGAGTGACTTCACCCCAACCAGATTCATCTATAGTATGTACAAATGCCAAGTCGTCCTTTTCGAAGGAAAGACAGATAGACGCGTCAGATTCTGATTGTAAGGTAGTAGAATCAAAAGCATGAAGTGCTCTAACGAACAATGAAGATAATTCGTCATTAATGCCTTCTTCTTCCACGGTAGAAGTGGTAGATTCTCTTCTTTCGGCATCAATTATATTGGTATCGTTGGAGTAGAAAGAAGGTTCAAGTTCAGGACGGTTTTTAGGATCCAAAAGAGAATCAGTGGTGGTGATATTTAATCCATTAGGGTATTTATCTTTCATCTCTCTTCTTTCATCGTCAAGACTTATATTTCTGGTAGTAGATTCCAGATCTACTTTATGCAATAAATCTCTTCTTGGAGGAATGTCTTCATCAGAAGGTTTTTTGAATGGAGATACTTTAGCACCATGGATATTATAGGATGATTTTTCAGGTACGAAAGTAGATGATGAAGAAACGGTTGTATCATGGAAATCAAAATTAGATGATGAAGAGGTAGACTTGTTGTCTTCGTTATTACCCAAGGTTTTTTCTTGACTTTCAATACTAGATATATCACTAGCAGTACTCCAATCAGAGCTTTGTTCACGAGAATGGGATTTTTCTCTAGCATACTTGGAATCTTTAGATTTATCTTCATGGATCTTTTGATAATAAAGACTGGTTCTGTGATTTTTACCAGTAGAAGTTCTGTTGGCATTGGCATTAGGATCGTTATTAACCTTTTCAATATTTTGTTGGAAGGCAGACATGAACTGGTACGAGTCACCAGAGGTTCTGGTTTGTTGTAAAGTCATAGATAATCTTTGGAACTTTCTACTTAATTCTTGTTGAGGTAATTTAGGGGAAGTTCTATTCTTTGCGTGTTCATTGCCATAATCATTAGGGTTCAAGTAGTCACTTGGTTCAGGTAATTCATGGCCCACTTTATTGTCAAACACATCATCGCCTACCAACGGAGTCTTGTCGTCGAGGGGATCATTCACGTATGGCGCGCCTCCGAGCTTGGGAGTATCATCGTTTCCATAGTCGTATTGGTCGTCATGTTGTTGGTAGGTGTAATCATCATAGCTAGGATCTCTTAAGATCGATTCGTTGATGGAGTTGAAACTAGGGTTACTCATTTGTCTGTTTAACTGACCATTAGTCTCAGCGGTTATATAGGTTTGGATGGTTTGACTGGACAAATCAGTGGCCATATGGTTGGAGCTATCAATACTGGCGTTTCTAGAATGGTCAAGGATTTGATGATGATGGACTTGGCCGTCGTGGTCATCTTCATATTCCTCGTCTTCCTCTTCTTCGTCTTCTTCTGTCACCTGGCCGATGATCATTGAACTGGAGTTTTTAACTGGATAGTCGTCTGAGTATACACTAGACGACGTACTGAGGTGAGTACCAGGGGCATTTGGAACTGGTGGAGCCGAGTACATGGCTTATTAGGGGTAATGATGGGGGTAGGGGTTTGGTGGTGACTTGGTTGGTCAAATATAATAGTCTGGGGCAAAGGGGTGTTGGTAAAAGTGTTGATTTTCTAGAATGTTTTAACCAACTATATTTTTAAGGGTCCGTACTTAATTTAATGTGAAATTTCTTATCTCCCCTCTTTCAGTCTCGCTCTCTCTTTTTTTTTTGGCGTTTTTAACCTTTATGCATGTAAAATGGGGATCGTGTCAAGCAAAATGATTTAAATTATGACACGTCTAAATTTGATGAAAAGTGAGTTTTTTTTTCTTTGGAAATGTTCAAAAAAGCCGTTGATCAAATGATAACGTTAATAATGACAGAGAAAAAAATTCAAGGGACCTTTTAATTGTTTCAAGGCGTGATAGTGAACGGTGAACAATAAATTTTAGTAAGAGTGCGTGTCTGACGAGACGCGTGTCAAAGGGGTAAAAGTTCTCGTTTGAAACTGGAAATTGGGAAATTGGAAAATTCGAAAAAAAAAAAAATATTAGCTACAAAACCGATACAAGTAACAAAACCGAGTAAAAGTGAGTAAAGCGAGTAGAAAATCGTAATAACCTGATAACTTTGTGTACCAAAAGGGGAATGGAAATGTGCCAAACTGAAAAAAAGGAACAAGAAAAAAGAAAAAGAAAACTAAACCGTTTTAATTAGTAGCAGAGTAGCAGATATAGGGTGAAAAAGAAAAATGGAAAACGAAGGATTAACGAAAGATTGAAAACTTGAAAAGAAAAGAAAAAATAAAAGCTGAAATAATAAAGGCTATAAAAGAACGATATAGAACCATAAAGAGCCTAATGGTTAATGGTTAGAATATTTAACTGTAACCTGCGGCAAAATGATCCGGCTGAATAATTTGATGTAAGCCAAATATAAGTAAATTACAAATATTCAGCTGAGACAGTTTGTAGTTGTTATGTGCAGCTGAGGATGATTGGGGTCTAGTTCGGGTTCTAGATGACCTGGTTGGGGGGTAACCAAGATGATTTACCTATTGATAAAGTTTAGCAGATCATGGTTTTAATTGCCCAAAGTGGCTTATACTATATGGAAAAGTGCCTCGATTTGGAGATATTCGCAAAAAAAAAAATCCAAAAAAATAATGAAGGATGCGAGGTTCGAACTCGCGCGGACACTGTCCAGTAGATCTTAAGTCTACCGCCTTAGACCACTCGGCCAACCCTCCATTTGATATTGAAATGAGAGGTGTGGTTCAACGGGTCGACTCTTAAAAGGTTATAAGAATGAATTAAGATGAAGTGAAAAGAGTTGGATAAGGTGATTAAGTTAAAGAAATAATTAGTTTGGTTGAAGTAGAAAGCATTTTGATCTTGAAGAATTTTTTTTCTGTTGAAAATTATAATGTATACAGCATTTACAGTACTTGTTGGTATCCACTATCGTAGTATTTGGTTGATAGACACAAGAAGAAACTAGGATAAGCTATTTATTACCAAGAATATTAAGAATATTCATACAACAATTCAGTATGGAATAAACTTATTTATTTAATGCAAAAACCTTTTAATATTTTACAAGTTACCTATATAAATAGTTTGTAGGTCTTAAATTCATTCCTAATTTTTAAAATAATTAACCTGGTTCTTTTCTGATTATCTCAACTAATCTCCTAATCAAAGAAGCACTATTGATAAAGTTCAATTTTAAAGGTGTTATCCGCACTTCCAAATATTTATTTCTCGCTTTACAATACGTCAAGCATTATATTATATTTTAAAGTATTAAATCCTTTATATTTAAAGGTTTATATTGAATATACATAAGAATTTTATTACTGTTCACAACTTGTAAACTCTGTAATTTAACCATAACCAGAATACAAAGAAAGCAGCAAAAGAAATGGAGATATTTAAAATAACCCATAAATCTGGATATCTTGCAGGTGGTAATAACAACCAATCAACAAGATGGTAAACTACCAATAACAAATAAGTACCTTTGGTAATAGCACCCCACAAGAATCCATTATTTTTCAAAATAAGCTTTGGACCAATTAACCAATTAATTAAGAAATTACTCACAAAGTATTGGAGTACTAAGTCGTCTTTCTTTAATAATGGATATAAACTGAAAGTACCAATATTATTAATCCATTGAACAATACTAATTAATTCTGGGTCAATCAAAATTAAAAGAATAGTTGGTAATAATGGAAGTAAAACACTCTTTTCATGAACTTGATAAGAAAATAAGTAAAATGCAAATGCATTACCAGCAAATCCATAAATTAATCCTGGAACCAATTTCTTTGGATTTTTACATTTAATGAATAATAAAATATTCATTGGGATAATTGCTGCAATAGTAGCAATTAATGATAATCTTGATAATTGAGAAGCATCAATAATTTGCTTATATTTGATAACCACATTGGTGGTACACCAGAAATTAGCCACTTTATCTTCAAATAATCCTCTATTAAATGGGAAAACACGAATTAAAATTTGTAATAAATTCTTGGAATCCTTTAAGAATGGAATTAAAATCACTAAATTGGATAAAATCACAGTAACTCCAATAATAACCAATTGTTTGAAGCTCTTTAATTGACTCAAAATAAAGACAAAGATAAAAGTGGAATAATATAATCCCATTTGTTTAAAGTTGATACAACTAATAAACCAAATACTTGCCAGGACATAATTTTGTTTAATCAAATGAATAAGAGAATAGACGAAAAATCCCAACATGACGGAATTAAATTGGAAATGACCATGATCAATTAATACCAAATGGGCTTGATTTAAAATAATAACTGAAATAATCATTTGATCCATTCTATTTAAATTGAATTTTTTACCCAAAAGATTAGCAATGGTTAAAACTGCTGGTACATATAATACCATTTCACTTAATAAACTGACGAATCTCATATAGAACTTGATCTCTGGGGTTTCAATACCTCTAGAAGCATTGAGAGCAAACCATTCTGGGTTGATGAAACTACCGATTTTTCCCAATAAGTACAGGTGGTATGCGGTTAATGGAGGATAATCTAAACCCCAATATTGAAGATCAAAGTAGTACCATTCTGAAGAAGGTAAATGGATAGTCAATTCCATCCAGTGTCTTTGGGCTTCGAAGTCACCATGCATTGGAGGCTTTCCTTGACCCAGGAATCCTCCTAAACCAATGGCGGCTCTGAAAATAATGGCTCCCATTACAATAATGTATCTGGCGGCCCATTGATCAGGTGCCTTTTCGAAGTAGTGAAGTAAATCATACACTGGAGAATCTTTAAAGATACTTTGAGATTGGTGGGTTTTGGTCTGTGCCACATGGACCTGTCCACTGGCCTTCTTTGGTGTGCCCTGCTTCCCCTTCTTCTTTTGTTTGGGCATTATGGTGATGATAAGTTGTACCAAATGGTCGCGTTGGTGAAAAGTAATTCGTGGAGCGCACTCGTAATAATAAATAGTATCACAAGAGTGAGGAAGGCTATAAAGAGAAGGAAGAAAAGAAAAAAATAGATAAGAAATGATTATTAAACGAAATGATTGAGATTAATTACAGTGGTGTTTTTTTTACTTACTGATTTAAATTGCACTTTCGTAAAATATTGTACTTAACGATTGGTTATGTATTTAGTTTGAGTTTAGCACTAATGTTCATAGTTTAAACAGTATAGTACAAAACTTTTCAATTGAAAAATAAAATATCGAAATAAATTCAGGTGTAATCGAAGTTGAAATCTTCAAAAAGTATGAATGATGAATAGAAAGTCTGCAACATATCCATGTGCAAGTACCTTTCTGTCTAACTAGATGGTGAACCATCTTATTATTTTCGTAGAATTTACAAATATTTTATAATTTTGCAATTACACAATAATATTACACCACAACTTGAACTGAATTTATATAGAAATCTACTATTCCAGACTTGATAAATATCTTTCTAGTAGTTAATTTCAGTATTTGAACCTTCTATGGTGGACTGACTGTAATCTGTGATGTAAATGTTAATAAAACATGGAAAAGCTTGAAAACCTTTTTTGTGGCTATTTTTCCCCAATTTTTCGAGAGATCCATATATTTTGAAGCCTTCTCGTCCTCTTAAACTCTTTATTTGATCTAAAAATCAACTCTATTATACATATATCATGCATTAATGAATCTTGGTAATTGTCTTGGCCTATTAGACTGCCCAAAAAAATTGTTAAAAATTGGCAACTTGTCCGAGTGGTTAAGGAGAAAGATTAGAAATCTTTTGGGCTTTGCCCGCGCAGGTTCGAATCCTGCAGTTGTCGTCATTTTTTTAACTTTTTGCACCCAATAACAACTTGATTAAAACTAACTCTGTTCTGAGAAATTCCTTACTACATTATTCTTAATTAATTCGTATTAATTTTTAATCTATAAATACTAAGAAATATTATACACGTGCTGAGTTCGACCTCTAATCTATACGATCAAACACCCACTATAACAAATAAAATATAATAAAATAAGGCATATCATTTTAGACTTTTTGTTTAAGCATCTTTAATCCAGTTCTTTTGTCTTAAATAACCAATATACTCGTTCCATAATGGATCAGCCTTGTATAAACAGTCAGCATCACCAATCATAATTAAACCATATTGAGCTCTGGTTAATGCGACGTTCAATCTTCTTTCATCCTTCAAGAAACCAATTAATCCCTTAGTATTAGATCTAACACATGACATGACCAAGAACTTCTTTTCACGACCTTGGAAGGCATCAATAGATGCAATCATAATGTCAGAAACCAAATGAATGGTCACAGGCTTAGAATCGTTTCTAATATCATCAATATCCACTTCAATTTCAACACTTAAGTTTTCTGGATTAATAAACTCATCTCTTTGAAGAAGCTTAGAAATTAAATCACGTTGACCACTATAAGGAGTAATGATACCAATATCAGATCTAGAGATATTCTTATCATAAATTAAGTTCTTGACTACTCTCAAAATATGATCAATTTCTCCCTTATTGGTATAAGTATAACCATGGTCTTCTCTTAATCTATTACGGACTGAACTTTCAAGACATTTACCCTTGGTATCCAAGAATTGGACTGGACTTTCATCAAAAGTCTCTAATTTTCTTTGTTCACCAACAAGACCATCTTTAAGTAAACCACCATAGAATCTATTTCTTGGGAACTCGGAAATATCTGGATGCATACGATATTGAGTATCCAACATATGAGGGTTCTTATAAGTACCATTAAGTAAAACTCTTTCAAATAATGAAACAGATAAATCAGGAATAAGTGAGAAACATGACAATTGTCTTTGATCACCAACAAAGACGAACTTTTCAATTCCCTTCATGGATAATGGAATAATAGTGGTTGGTTCAGAAGATTGAGTAGATTCATCCATAATAACAATAGGACATTTGGTAATAGATTTCAATTGGTTACCTCCACTAACAACAGTGGTGGTGAAAATAACTCTGGCTTGAGCTACCAAGGTCTTAGTAACATCGAATTGGGCTTTCAAGTAATTTTTATAAGCAGTGGCACTTGGTGATTTACCTCTTCTCATATCATCAATAAGATCTTTGAATTTCAAAGGTAAAGCATTGTAGATCTTGTGGTGTAAACAAATTGGAGCTAAAGGATGGTCTTTGTTGTATTCCTTCTCCTTTTCATTGGCCACAATTCTCAAGATATGGTTTTTATGAGTTGGCATTAATTTTTCAGCAATATTATCAATAGCAATATTGGAAGCAGCAACCACTAAAATTGGGTAGGTATTCAAAGAATCTAGTAATTGAAGAATAATTTCAAAAATGGTCGATGTCTTACCAGTACCAGGAGGACCTTGTAAAATGGTGATAGCATTATTTAAAACCGATTGAATAGCAACCTTTTGAGACTCGTTAAGAGAATCACTGCTGTATTTCAAAAAGTTGTTGAAGACAATTTGCTTAATTGGATCATTACCCAACAACATCTTGATAAAACTTGGGTTTGACAAGTTAGTCATAGCTGTGAAAACTCTACTGACAGGAACGGAAGCAGGTAAGAACTTCAAGAACTTGACATTAACGTCTTTAGGTAATGGACGATTATTCCAATCATAAAGCTGAATAATCATTTCATTCAATTCAGGACCTGAGTTTCTGCTACTACTCTTTCCACGTCCACCACGTCCACCACGGCCACGCTTACCACCTTTAGATCTTTCCTTGACAATATCTAAAGTAGCAATAGAACCATACCATGGAGTTTCATCGTTTAAAATTAAGAAAATAGAGTTACCAACAGAAAATGGAGTTTTCTTTAAAGATCTTAATCTTTCAGGAATTAATCTTTTGATATTTGGATTATCCAGATCAATGGTAATCTTAAATTGGGTGTTCTTTTTGTCTTGGTCAGCGTACCATTCAATCATTAAATCTTCAGAATCCAAAAGGTTACTTTCATTGGTCAATTGTTCTTCTAAGAACATATTGTAACTCATTTCTCTCAAGTAAGAATCAAGAGAGTCGTAAGTTAATTTAGGTTGAGATTTTTGGGTAGCAATAGGAATGACTGAATCCAACCCAGAATCATCAGATTGGGCCTCTGGTTCAACAGACTTGGCACTGTTGTCTTTATCATTAGATTCTTGTTTAGGTTGGTTGGACTCCTTGGATGGTTTGGCATCCTTGGCCTTTTTGGTATCCTTAGATTTGTCTTTTTTAGGATCCTTTTCTTTGGAAGACTTGGCCTTCTTAGACTCTTTGTCCTTGGTCTTGTCCTTCTTGGAATCCTTTTCTTTAGACTTATCTTTTTTGGATTCTTTCTCTTTGGATGCCTCGATCTTATCGTTCTTTTTCTTTGATTCCTTTGCTTCTACTGGGGACTTTTCCTTGGACTTTTCCTTGGTTTCCTTGGCAGGTTTAGTATCTTTTTCTTTTGGTGATTTACCATCTTTACCCTTAGGAGCTTTGGTTTCTTTGGTCTTCTCACCCTTATCTTTAGGAGCCTTTTCAGTCTTGTCTTTAGGGGCTTTGTCGGACTTGGAATCCTTGACCTTTGGTGTTTTTTCTTTCACTGGCTTTTCGGATTTTTCATTGGACTTTGCAGCTTTAGGAGCTTTCTCTTTAGGTTTTTCAGACTTTTCAGACTTTTCTTCCTTCTTTACATCTTTGCTTTTATCCTTCTTCTTGTCGTCTTTGGCCTTTTCCAATTTCTTACCCTTTTCCTTACCCTTCAGTATATCTGGAGTGGCAGATCTTGGAGTATTTACTGCTGATGATCTTGGAGTATTTGATTTTGAAGGTCTGCTGGAACCACTTGGAGAATGGATCTTTGGAGTAGACTTTCCAGATGTAGAAGGAGAATTTTTGGCCTTTGCACCAATTAAACTACTACCAATGGCTTTGACGGTAGTACCTGATTTAAGAGCAGATGCAGTTTCTTTGGTTGCAATATAATGGGCCTTTCTGGCTTCTTGTTCTGGATCCACTGGTCTTTGACGTCTTGGTTTGCCTGCTCCTTTGCCTTTTTTCCCACCTTTTCTTCCTACTTTTCTACCTCTTCCACGCTTAATGTTCTTGGTAGGTATGGTATCTTTCATTCCTAATAATTCATATAAGAACTTATCATCTTTTTCACTGACAAAATTGGTACCATCTTTAGGATACTTTTCCAAACATTCTTTACAAAGAATAATTTGTTCATTCTTAGATTTGTTTCCCACATATAAATTACGATCTGATTGACATACAGAACATTCAATGTCTCTAAATCTAAGATAAGGTCCAATCTTAGAAAAGAAGGCACCATTTGATAATGAGTATTGGGTGATGGTTTCGGTGGAGTCTTTGTTTTCCTTCTCAAAACATGATTTACATAATAGCGCCATATCAGAAAGTCCGTACCTTATAATGGCTAATTGATGGATATTTGGATCTTCACATTCTTCACATTCAAGTAATTCATCGGCCACTTTGACAGATTTATGCCTGGTCAGCGATAAATGCTTGGATATTTCTTGGGTGTCAAATGTGCCTGAACACGTCACACACGTGAACTCTTCTGTAGCAGTCATGACTGGTGTATAGTATAGGTGATGGAGTTGAGTTATAGTATAAGAGTGTGATATATTTTTGCCTCATCAGATAGTCGGTAGTGCGCGGTTCAAATTGCAAATCTATCAAGTTGACTATTGAGTCAAGGGAAGGAAGAAGCTTGGAGAAGGTTTGGGAGAAAAATTGTTTTGACGAGCTGATATTTGGCAAATATGTGAGTGTGGCTACTTTAGATATATTTTGGCAGAATAAATTGTTTTTCAAGTTCACCCAACTGTTTAACTGTGTATCTCTTGATTCAAACTAGTCGCCTCTTTAAGGTTGAAAATTAAAACCAATTTTCCAAATTAACTGATCCTCAGAGAGTCTGTATTTTTTGTTACGGTTTACCACATTGAAGATGTGACAGAATTTCCATTAATATTGTTTAATCGGTTGTTAGTTGCTCGGATTTACCTAGAGTTGACTGGAGTATTTTGCTTATAAGGTACCGTAGATATTGCAGCAATTGGGATTTTTGGCCGAGAAATTAAGCAATGATTTGAGGTAAATATATGCCTTTAATAGGATTAATCCAAAAGTGTAAGTAATATTTTAAATTTTTTTCACATCAACATTAGGTGCAAAACCATTTTATTCAAGAACACGGTTGTATAGTGTAGTGGTGATCACGTTTGTCTTTGACTCAAGAAACCTCAGTTCGAATCTGAGTACGACCTTGGCTTTTATTTTTGCAAGCCGTAAATATTTTTTGTATACCCCAATGGTATAGTTTGAGTCATAATTTCATAATTATAAGGTTATGGGTTTCCTGCAGATAATCGATTTCTGAGTCATGTATTACGTAATGCTAAGAGTCATACAAAGTATGGGAAAGAACACATTTCAAATAGTTAACTGAAGCCAAAACTTTGTAATCGCATCCCCCTTTTGCAATTAGCACTCTTTAAACATTATTATTGTATCTTTTGAATAACAGTCGTAAGGTACACTCTTTTTCCAATAAAAATAAGTTGAAGAGCCTTAAAGATCGTACCAGATATTCAAAGGGCTTGTTATAATTATGAAACTTATTTAAGATTGAAAGTTTAACTTTGCTAATTTCATCAGTAAATTGTGAATTTTATGAATTTTATGAATTTTTGTGAAAATTATAGACAACAAATAATTCGCACGGAAATACGATTTTTTAGACCTGGAGAAACTTTAATGATACGTTCTTAGTACATCTCAGTCATTTTTAGTCTTAATAATGTCCATTTGGTAGATAGAAGTTGGTTATACTGATGGGTTAATTCATTTATTCTAGCTGACCCGTTGAACCACACCTCTCATTTCAATATCAAATGGAGGGTTGGCCGAGTGGTCTAAGGCGGTAGACTTAAGATCTACTGGACAGTGTCCGCGCGAGTTCGAACCTCGCATCCTTCATTATTTTTTTGCATTTTCAATCTATGATTTTGTAACAAATAGATGCTCTATTAATACTCTATGAAAGGTCAATATTGATCTTTGTCTATTTTTACATTTTTTACATTTTTACCCATTGAAACCAGTTTGGTTTTCGTTCCTTTTCTAGGTCATTTATTAATCTACTTATTACAATTAGTCTTAAATTAATGTACATCAACACTTCCTAAAGTCACCCAATCATTAACATCTCCGTCACAAAGCACAAGCTTCAATACACCACCGTCCCAAGCAAGCCCGCTATCGGCCATGCTTTCGGCATCACAATTGTCTATATTTAAATAATCTTGTATTCTTGTTTTGATAGTTCTCCATAAGGCCATATCAATAGGATAGATATCACTGTAGACCAAGGAAAGATGAGGATCATATTCATCTATAGACCATTCTGCGGCCTTCACAGTGGCATTGGCTTGGATTGGTGCTGTGTCGAATGATTTTGGTTCCACTGGGTTTTCTCTACTCTTTTTCAGCTTTCTTCTTTTAATAGTATTTCCATGATTATCTTTAGTATAAAGATGAGGATTCTGTTTGATATTTTCTTGTTCAATATCGAATGGTAAAATGACAAAGAGTTCTCTGATAATTCGAGCAAATGAAACCAAGTTTGGATCTCGTTCAACTTGAAAGTAAAGCTTTTTAAAGAATTTCCGTTGACTATCGATTTTACCTAAAGTAACCAAATTAGAATGATTTTTAGGTAAGGAGTTGAGAGCAATGGCACTGGCCGAAAGAATCCGGTCAACATCATCTCTTGTTTGTCCAGGATGTTCCAAATCTATTTGAATGTTTGTAGTTATCGTTATATGAGGTTCGAATCTTGGTGGTTGTCCAGGAAAGAGGGTGTTTAATGATGACATTAAGGTGGAGAGTTTGTCATATAACTGGGTGTTTTTGCGGGGACAGAGCCATAAAGCCACTCCTAATGCTATGTTAGTTAGTTAAGAAGAAAAGGAAACGGTGTAGTGTTTCATCCATATATCAACTTACCCATGATGATGATGATTATTGGGTGATAAGATCTGTAATAGTTAAGGGGGGGTAAAAAATAGTGTAGGAAATAGAGTGAGGGGATTATGTAATCAACCACTACAATATCATCATACTCTCGGTGATGTAATAAACCACATGAAGAATGAGGGTGTCATGATGCACCGAAAAAGCACAATTCGGTCAATTCTACATTAGAAAACGCGACCTATTTAGCAAAGTCTATTTTAATGCAATGCAATACCAATTGACCCCATTCAGACACCATATGTCTAGAATAGGTACTATACACACATTTATATATATGGCTACGTTTTAATTTGGATATAACCATTACATTTATTGATGGTAGAACTTTATGAGTTTATAGTATATATATGAAATTGATGTAGTTTCGGCAACCGTCACGAAACAATTGACTATAAATCATATTTTGGATGGGGAAGGGTGGGGGCATTTTTCTTTTGATTTATTTTATTGAATTTTTTTCATAATTGACTTAGTACTTGGACTTGACAATATCAACACCTTCAACAGCAGAGTCATCAACGAACCAAGAAACTTCAGCAGTCTTGATATCGTTAACCATCTTAGATGGTAACTTACTAGAAGCATCGTTAAAGATTTCCTTCAAAACTGGAGCCTTACCAGCACCTTCAGCAACAAAAGTGATGGCAGTAGCCTTTTCAAGAACTGGGAAAAGAATGGTGATTCTTCTTGGTGGAGGCTTTGGAGAGTTAGAGATGTGAGAAACCAATTGAGTTCTTTCTTCCAATAATTTGTGACCTGGGAATAAAGAACAGGTGTGACCATCTGGACCACAACCCAATAAGATCAAGTCAAACTTGGCACCAGTTGGCAAGGTAGCAGCGTATTCCTTGGCAATCTTGGTATCCTTGAAGAAATCAGAACCTTCATCTTGACCATCCTTACCAGTTAACAAGGTAACATCAATAGTGTGAACCTTTGGCTTGGTAGCGCCGGCTGGCAAGTTAGATAAAACCATTTCATTGAATAAACCATAGTTGGAATCTGGGTGATCTAAAGGAACCAATCTTTCGTCACTGAACCAAACTTCCCAGTCAGCCCACTTGACTTCTTTGGCAAGTTCTGGAGTATCGATCAAAGCCTTCTTTAAAACCTTACCTAAAGAACCACCAGAAACAGCAATGTGGAACTTAGAACCAGATTCTAAAGAGGCATTTTGGACCTTAATGATGTGCTTACCAACGGCGGTAGCAACGTCGTCGGATTGGCCGTAAGAGTAGACTGAAACCATCTTTCTGTTATATATACTAATTGGGCTATAAGTAAGGAATTAGTAGTATTGGGTTAGTTAGTTAGTGGATCGCAAGCGTGCTATAGCTTGGGTACCTTGCCAGGTGGAGCCAGTGCCAGTGTGCAGGTCTCGGAGCTCACGGGATCGCTGCTTAGGGGCCAAGACATTGTGGGGTGAAAAAGGTACCAAATTTTTCAGCTGGGGAGCAGCCATTGGACCATGGGGTCGATGAGTGGGGATGTGGTTGCCAGGTAGGGCTGCAGAACTAGTTCAGGTCAATTAATACCTGAAACTATACGGCTACAAATTAGTAAATTGATTTAAGAATCTACATGGTCACGTGACTTCATCAATCCGTCTATATTAATACAAAAGGTTACCAACTAATATGGTGGTGGTATATACCTTGTAAAACTTGTATACATGCCTGCGGGTATTCCAGAACACCGAGGCTGTCAAAGTCTATTGTTTTTTTGCCAAAAAAAGGCCCCATGTTGTGTCTCCTATTTCTCAGAAGATACGGAATGGATCTGTGGAACGCACTAGAATTTTCCATGACATCACTAAAAAAAATGTAATTTTTATGTCAAACAAAGATGTTTCATTTTTTATGCATGTCCAGTAGATCTGGAAATACGAAAAAACAAACGGAAACAATCTAAGCGAGGTGGTGAAGCGGCCGGATCCAGCCTCATGTCATGCCATGATTTTTGATATTTGCAGATACGTCTGGGAGATTTTTTGCATTTGGTGTAGACTGCACAGATGTGTAACACCAATAAATTGGTGATCCATGCAACTTTTACCCCAGAGTACCGTAAATGTAGATTCAAAGATAAATCTTAAAAATATTATTTCCTTTATTTTAAAGATGTCAATCGATAGAAAATTCGCCGAATCTGGTTTATTCTTTATGAAATAAAGTATCGTTCAACTAGTAATTGAATTTATTATTAATTGTCTTTTTTTTTTCACAACCATTCATGTTCATTCAAGGAAATGGGAATATTCAGCACTGTCTTTGATTTTACCATTGAAGAACTTCTCTAATTTATTGGCGTTCTTGTAGTATGTAGTACTTTCACTATTATAAGCACGACAATTATTGAAAATCAATCTTGAATCATGTAAAAACAGATCAAAGGTTTCGTACTTATTATTTTCAAGTTTCAGTTCCATAGTAGATAAATCCATTGGTTCTTTAATAACTTCATAATAATCAGCCACTTCATCTTTATTAACAGGGACAGCAAAAGGCCATGCAGAAGGATGATTACTCATTTCAGAGAATAACGTCACCATAAAGTTATAATGAGGACCTCTCTTTGGTTTTTGAGCCAATTTATCCATTTCATCCAGCCATCCGCTTTCCAAAAGTCCAGGAATATCACCAGGACTAAGTTTCAGGGATTTATTATTTTTGAAGATTTGTAAACCAGGTCTAACAACGTGAGATTTGGATCTCATTTTAATTTTCTTTTCAATGGCTGCCTTTTGTAATAATAAGATTTTATCCAGATCAAGATAACGAAGAATTGAAGGTAACATGGAACATTGCATAAGAGTACCACCTTCATAATCTTTAATATAACCCATCCATACAGATTTATCTAAGGAGATTTCTTTAGTAAAACCTTGTTTTTTGAAATAACCAATTGCATAATTATCAGCATAAGTAAGGAAATATTTGACATCAGACGTGGCTCTAACATAATCTTTTAAATGATTCATCAAATGAGCACCATAACCACGGACTTGTTCAGTAGAAGAAATGGCACAAAAGACAATTTCAGCAAATTCACGATTATTAAAAGGTCTATAAGTAATACCACCAACCACAGTAAGAGGTTTCCTTACCACAGCCATTGATAAATGTGATCTATCATATACCAATCTAGAAATATATTCACGAGGCATTTTAGGCAATTGTTTCTGGAAAATGTTTTTTAAACCAGTTAAAACAATCAAATTCTCTCTAGTGTTATCATTATTGACCACTCTAAATTCAATTTTCCCTTCTTTTTCTTCAATTACTGAAGGACGTTCTTTGAAAGTGTATTCTACACCATCGAAATTGAAGGTGGTGATTCGTTTTCTTTCTTCTTCAGCTTCATCCTCTTCATCATTGTCTTCATCTTCTTCTTCATTATCTTCAGTTTTAGGTTCTTCTTTAGCCTCTCCGTCATCATCCTCGTCGTTGTTGTCGTCTTGATCGTCGTGTTCATCATGTGCTTCCTCTTCATCATCCTCATCCTTGGCTTCCACCTTCACCTTCTTGTTCAATGGAACGTCATCGTCGTCTTCATCCTCGGATTTGACTACCGCTGTTCTCTTTCTATCTACCATAGTATTCCTTGCCACACTAGAATGTTCTCTGGAAAACAAATATATACGTGAGCGAGTGAATCTATGAGGTTCTATCCTGCAGACAAGCCCTTAGTAAATTAATGTTAGTGAGACTTACTTACTTATTTCTTACTTAGCAGTAGTGACTAAATTGTTGTCACGCGGCGTAAACGCTTACTAAAAAATCAGTGGGATGGCTCATTCATTTTTTGGGTCTGTATATAACCACCGATGAGTTAATAAAATTATTTATATAAAAGAAGTAGCGAAATCCGTAAGTTCCTGATTTTTGAAATTATCAAAACTTATACATACAAAAACAATGTCAGACTACACACAAATAGATCAACATACTCATGATCACCAACACGATCATCAACATGATCATCAACATCCACATCCACAACAGCAAATGCAAATGCAACAACAGCAGCAGCAAATGCCAGTACAACAACTTCCAAATGGAGCCACTTTATTATGTTGTAATTGTGGTGTGCCCTTAGATGGATCTGGGGGTATGGTTATGTGTTACGATTGTATTAAGATGACCGTTGATATAACAGAAGGTATTCCAAGAGAAGCCAATATTTCTTTCTGTAGAAACTGTGAACGTTTCTTACAACCTCCAAGTCAATGGATTAGAGCTGAATTAGAATCAAGAGAACTTTTAGCTTTATGTTTAAGAAAATTAAAGGGTTTAAACAAAGTCAGATTAATCGATGCTTCTTTCATTTGGACTGAACCTCACTCTCGTCGTATTAGAATCAAATTAACCGTTCAAGGTGAAGCTATGACTAATACTATTGTTCAACAAACTTTTGAAGTTGAATATGTTGTTGTTGCTATGCAATGTCCAGACTGTGCTAAATCTTATACTACTAACACCTGGAGAGCTGCTGTTCAAATCAGACAAAAGGTTCCTCACAAGAGAACTTTCTTATATCTTGAACAATTGATCTTAAAGCATAACGCTCATGTTGATACCATTTCTATTAAAGAAGCCAAAGATGGTTTGGATTTCTTCTATTCACAAAAGAGTCATGCCGTGAAAATGGTAGATTTCTTATCATCTGTTGTTCCATTAAAATCAAAGAAATCTGAAGAATTAGTTTCTACTGATATTCATGCCGGTTCTTCCGCTTATAAATTCACATTCTCCGTTGAAATAGCGCCAATCTCTAGAGATAACTTAGTTGTCTTGCCAAAGAAATTGGCTCATTCTATGGGTAACATTTCGAGATTAGTCTTATGTTCTAAGATTTCTAACTTGATTCAATTCCTTGATCCAAACACTCTTCAAACTGCTGATTTAGCTGCTCCTGTCTACTGGAGAAATCCATTCCCTGCATTATTAGATGTCCAACAAATGACTGAATTCGTGGTTTTGGATGTCGAACCAACTGGTGATGTTAAAGGTAAGCATGTCTTAGCTGATGTTGAAGTTTGTCGTGCTGTCGATATGGGAGTTAATGATCAAACTTTTTACGTTAGAACCCACTTAGGTGGTATTTTGCATCCAGGTGATTCATGTTTGGGTTACTACTTAACCAATGTTAACTTTAACTCTGATTTATGGGATTCTTTAGATACTGATAACACTCCAGATGTTGTCTTAGTCAAGAAGCACTACGCAAGAAAGTCCAAGAAGTCCAAGAACAGACAATGGAAGTTAAAGAGAATGGCCAAGGAACACAACGATATCATTGCCAATGACGATTCCAGACAAGCCAGACAAGAACAAGAACGTGCCGAAAAGGATTACGAATTGTTCTTACAAGAATTAGAAGAAGATGAAGAATTGAGACAAACCGTTAACTTATATAAGCACGGTGATGCTCCACAAGTTCAAGAAGATGATGAAGATATCGATGATGAAGATGCTCCTGAAATTGGCATTGATGAATTATTAGATGAATTGGATGAAATGAATTTGGAAGATCATCCAATGGATGGTGAAGACCAATAGTTAACTACCTTAGCTTAAACTGTATATTACTAATAGACAAACAAGCGTAAGTTTGTCGAATAATAAAACATAAAACGAAAACATTATTGTAGATACTAAAAGCCAAAGGATACTACTAGTAAATGATATAACTTTATCATATAGGATAGTTATATTGATATATACTTTTTTTTTTGCAGCCGAATTACCTTATTTGGGAATCTTGAAACATAGCTATTGATTATAACTCGAGCGAACTTATTACAATCAGGCAAGGCTGAAACACGAGCGATTATATAATATTTCACAAAATGGGATTGTCTTGGGCTGATTGGTTACAGGTGTGGGGAGTTTTGATAATTCAAAAAAATAGTAATGATTAGTCATACTAGGTCCCAGATTTTGGAACCAAGACAAAAGCCATTAGTCTAGCTACAATTAATAGCTAGGTAGTAATTAGGGGTCTAGAACGATATAATTACTGTTGTGTGGGTATTATCATGGTGGTTGGTTCCCTTGGTGTGTCGCACCTCATTATACACTATACTAAAGCTATACTGAAGTACCAGACTTACGACTACACACCATTCATACACCCACTGGATAGACAATTTAAAGGGATAGACTATTATACGATACATTTCCCATGACCACCCTAATTCGCTCTTTTTGATCCCTTTTGTTCTTTTGTGCCCCAGTGACGTATCACTTCTCTGGTTACGCTTTTGGTCCAGTCCCACCACTGAATATTTCTTCGTTTTACCCACGAAGAACTCCCGATCTGCAAACTACTTTTTTGCTTTTGTTACTCTTGTTCAGCTTCTTATTCTCCCTCGTTCTTCTCTTTCTTTTTGTAGTTACACTACTCTTGACCCCCTTTGTCTTCTGGTCTATTGCTAACTGTTACTACTTGGTGATGTGATCTCGGTGTGTATATAACATTTGCAACACTATCAGTGCCACCTACTCTCACGATAAGTGACTCTTAACTTTACACCATATCACTAATTACTGAGTTATCTTGATTACCATGTCGCAGAAATACACGCCAATTGGTTCGTTCGTGGAGTCCAGCTTCTTCACCAAACTTTCGGAATTGAAATTGAACGAGTTTAAGTTGGACTCCACAAGACGTGACCTTACGGGGTTCACTATACATCCCGCTAAACTTAACAAGTTTAACGATACTCCGGTTATTAACTTGGATAACGATAGTTTTGCTAGTCAGAATGATGATGTCACCAACATTGGGCTACTGGGATATCTCTATAATGTTAATACTGTGGAAGAGTTTAAGCTGATTGATAAGCAGGCGCTTTTGAAACAGTGGGGTCTGGAGGTGTACCAGAACATGTTCAAGGATACCAGTTTGGAGTACAGAAAGTTCAACAAGTTCTATATTCTTAGTTTTTCCGATTTGAAGAAATATAAGTTCTACTACTGGGTGGCGTACCCTACATTTAGCTCATCATGGAACTCAACAGAGCCTACTGGAGTATCACAAGAAGATATATCATTGGTAGAAGACTATATCAAAGAGGCTCCGTATGAGCAATTGTTACAGGTGGTAGACGGAAAATTGGCTAGTGAAGTGACCAAATCATCCTCCAGTTTCGTGTTCATTGATACTTGTTTAAGTAAAGACAAGAAGCCAGGGGCTCAATTGAAGAACTACTTGTACTACATAGGGCACCAAGGGTTCAGTGATATCGATTTATTGGTCTATAGGAACGATGGATCTTCTTACCGTACCAAATTACATTTGAATGATCCAATAGCAAAAGATGACTATAAAGTAACAGGCTGGGAAAGAACAGCCCAGGGTAAATTAGGACCTAAATTGGCTGATCTTGGACAATTGATCAACCCTAACCAATTGGCCGAACAAGCAGTCGAACTTAACTTGAAGCTTATGAAATGGAGAATTGCTCCTGAGCTAGATCTTGATATTATTAAACATCAAAAAGTATTACTTTTGGGTGCGGGCACCCTTGGTAGTTACGTTGCCAGAGCATTAATGGGATGGGGAGTTAAAGAAATTACTTTTGTGGATAATGGTAGAGTTTCCTACTCAAATCCTGTAAGACAGCCATTATTCAATTTTAAAGATTGTTTTAGTGAAAATGGACAGGGTCAATTTAAGGCTATCAGAGCAGCAGAAGCACTTAAAGATATTTTTCCAGGTGTGAATTCTAAAGGATATAACCTTGAAGTTCCTATGATAGGTCATACAGTTACAGATGAAGAGAAAGAAAGGTCTAACTTTGAAACTATTTCAAAATTATTTGATGAACATGATGTTGTGTTTTTGTTGATGGATTCTAGAGAGTCCAGATGGTTACCTACTGTTCTTGGAAATGCAAAGGATAAGATAATTGTCAATGCAGCATTGGGTTTTGATAGTTATCTTGTGATGAGACATGGAAACCAGACTCAAAAATTGGGTTGTTATTACTGTAATGATGTCGTTGCACCAAATGATAGTTTAACAGATAGAACATTGGACCAAATGTGTACTGTGACCAGACCAGGTGGTGCATTGATGGCGTCTTCATTAGCAGTAGAATTAATGGTTTCTATTCTTCAACATCCTGATAAGCAAAACGCGGAGCATTTAGCCAAATCTAAATTCGGTGAAGTACCTCATCAAATAAGAGGATTTTTGAATAATTTCCAACAAAACCGTCTTTTTGCACCCAGTTATAAGTACTGTTCTGCCTGTTCTAGCAATGTGATTAATAAATATAAAGAAGAAGGTTGGGAATTTATTAAAAGATGTCTTAATGATACTGATTACTTGGAAGAAGTCAGTGGATTGAAAGAGGTGCAAAGAGAAGCAGAATTGGCGTCCGAGGACTTGTTGAAGGATTTAGAAATTGACGACGACGATGAGGATGCGGAATGGTTATCATAAACAGAGGAAACATTTCAACGTATAATAAAAAATTCGTAATTGACAAAGCTCTTATTCAGAGCCAATGAATCTGAATTGATATATTTTAATCATTCAATGGAGTGGAGATGACCACACACAAGCGTATGGTGATATTTCACGTATATGGCTTACATAACACACGAAATAACCCACAAAACAACAAAAAACTGTTCGTATAGAATTTTTTGCAATAAAAGCCTACGTCTATATCGGAACCGCCTCGTAACCGGCAGGTCCCCCAGCTCGTTAACTTATCAGTGGGCCTTATATTCCATGCAGTATGCGTATTCTTCTCTTAAGTATTCGGTATAAGGCTTCGGTGTCACGTGCGCGATTTCTTCTCGCATTTTGTATTTACGCGTATATCAACAAACCCAAATCAATAGTTCTAAGAACACACATCTCATCAGTTACCAGCCTCCAGCAACCAGCCACATCACGGGATCACACCAGTGGATGCATATATCGGTCAACACTCCAATTACATCAACACTATAAAGCTGGACCAATCACAGCTCACCAGAACCGACCGACTTTTCACCATAAACACAGTCACCTGACCCTATCGCCCTATTACAAAAGAAGTACCAATAACAACCACAACTTCCAGGCCAAACATTACAACTTCATTTCCTCCAGAGACCACACAGCCCATAGCCCATGAACAGCATGACGTCATCGCTCGACCATGGTTCCGATACCGTGATTCTTACCGACCATCCATCTATCATCAGATCCACCGTCAACAACGATACCAAGAGACCTAATAGAATACGGCCATATCCGTTAAGTGACCTCAACGACCTTAAGATCCAACAGGGTCTCATCATCAAAGATTTGTTGTTTGCATGTTTAGGATACGAAGGGTGTTATATTCGTTATAGTGAGAAATATGATGGAACAGTGGAGAACATTAAAGTCCGGGGCCCCGATTTCAAAATAGCAAAGCATCTAGATATCAGTTTAAAGAGTATAACCAAGCAGTTGATCAAATACGGCAAGTTCTATGCGGGTCTTAAGGGATTTGTTGAGATCTATGACAGTACTCAATATGGAACAGTAGTACAGAACTTCTGCTTTGAAGTGAACCAATTCCTTAAAACCTATCAAAACGTAATTATGGCTATAGAGGAAGAATTCAAATTCAACAACACATTCAATTTGAACCTTTTCGAGACCATGCTCAACAAAATATCTAATGAAATCACTCACTTTTACGAAATATCTATCCAAATTCATGACTTAACTATTGAAAGACAAAACTCCAGCAAGACCAGTCAATTCCAAGAATTTTTATCCAATGTGACCACCAGTTTAAAGAAATCAGGAATTGTGGATATCAATGTGAATAGTGAAAGATTTGATTCATGTAAAGGTGGATTAGTCTTAAGAATAATCCAATCAAGAATTAATATTTATAAAGGGGATTCCAAGTCATATGAATTTTTATCATTTTTATTCGATTCTGTCAGTAAAGACTACTTAATAATGCTCAATCAATGGTTAACTAATGGTGATATAATAGATCCAGCAGATGAATTTTTAATTCGGGAAAAACTGGTTCCTCAAAGGTTTCATGAAATATTTAATAGTAAAAGTGAACATTATTGGAATGAATTATTTATTATACGAACAGATGGACTTATAGATCAATTTTCTAGTGTTGAAATCCAAAGAAAAATATTGAATACTGGGAAATATCTTAATGTATTTAAGATCTGTACTGGTATAACCAATTTCCATAATCTTAAAGAAACCATTGATCCTATTGATAAAATCATTTCCAATGATTTGGAATTGAAAATTAATGAATTCTATGATCGTTCGAATAAAATATTAATGAAATTATTATTTGAAGGATTCGGTTTAAGAAACGTTATTGGAGACTTTCAAACCCTTTTCTTGTTTAATAATTCATTTAAAATTGATAAGTTTCTTGATAAGACCTTTTATGATTTGAAAAGAAACAGATACAACATGTCATTATCTAAAGTTCAAAAGTTTTACTATGATATAACAACAGCACCTGCATTAAGTGATATTAATGCTGAAACCAACCATTCACTCCATGAATATTTATTGCATAACCAGAAATTCACTATTTCTACTTCTAATTTCTATCAAGTTGCCAAAGAAATCATGAATGTCCAGACATTTGATGAACAAGTGTTTAAAGAGTCTAATTTCCAAGACATGTTCCACAACCTCAATAATAATAACAATAATTCCAATGGTAATAATAGCAACGGAAATAATAACCAAGATACTTATCTGGAAACACCAGCCAATTATGATCAAAACCATGCTGATGAATATGCTATTAGTAGTGTTGATCTCACCATCAGTTTACCATTCCCATTGAACCTTATTATTAATAGAGAATTATCGTATCACTACGAATTAATGTTCAAATTACAAATCATGGTGAGGTTTCTTGGTAAATTTAATAGCATAACTTGGAAAAACATCAACCAATCTTCCGTATGGAAGTACAAAGGATTTGAGCCTAGAATTAAAAAATGGATTTTAAGGTGTAGAATCTTACAAAAACGAATGATTGATTTCTTAAATGAATTACAAATTTATCTTACTTATGAAGTTATTGAAGCTAACTATAAAAAATTAACTGCCTACTTTGATAAAGTAGATGCAGAACTTAACAAATCCAACTTAGGTTCAGATATAAGAAACAATGATAGACAAAATTTCCGGGCTGTTTCTTCATTGACCAACTATAACAATAACAATACCAATCTTTTTGATAATAAGATCTTATCAAGTGAAAGCAAGAGAAAGAATTTCTATGACCGTTCAAACTATAACCATAATCATGTTTCTATTGATGATTTAATGAATAATCTTAATGGATATGTCAATACTCTTATTAATGACTCATTAATTACTAAAGAAGATTTATTGGATAACCTTAAAATGGTATTTGATTTAATCATTCTGTACAACCATTACTTGAACAGATTGAAAAAGGTATTGATCTTGTGCAACCAAGACTTATTCCAAAGGTTCTCTTCTGATTTCCCTGATAAGTTCAATGAGAAGTCTATTGACCAAGCGCTGATTGACATTAGATTTGATAACTTGAATGGTACTTTGAAAGAATATTATGATGCTTTTGGTGACTGTTTAACCAGTTTCATTGTTACGTTGAGGAAATCCGGTGAAATCGAAAATAAGCTGATCTTATTGTTGAGTGACCGTTTAGAGAAGTGTTTCCCTGAATAATCAAGGAATCTATTTGTTATTACATGTGGCCATGATTCTGGTTATTTATATATATTTCTTGTTACATATTCATGCTACAGTTGTGTAGTTTCATTCTCTGTTTGTTTGGTTGTTTGATCAATTCATTCGTTTTAGGTTTGTTTATTTGCATATTCTTTAAAATGTATTACTATATCTATGCTGTGGTTTCATCATCGACTTGTTGTTCATTCAAAGTCTTGATAATTTCATCAGTCTTTTCATCACTGTAGATTTGGAAACCGCCATCCTTGGTAACACTAGCCAATTGGGCATTCTTGCAATCCAATTTTTCTTCCATAACTTGTTTCAATATCTTTAATGCTAATAATTCTGCTTCTTTCAATGTTAAAGATTTATGATATTCATTTTGTAATTCTGCTTGAGCACCTTCAGATCCTGATCCAATAGCTTTGGCATCATATCTATAGAAAGTACCAGAAGGTTCTGCATGATATAATTGAGGACCTTTATCTTTATCCACACCAGCAATTAATAAAGCAACACCAAAAGGTCTTGACATTAATCTCTTTTCTCCTCCAGCACCTTCACCGAATCTTAAAGCTAAATCACAAACAGATTGAGTCAAACTTTCAACTTGAATATCTTCATCATAGTATAAGTTATGGGTTAAAGAAGAAACTCTAGCATGATCAATCATAGATCTTGCATCAGCAGTTAAACCGGACATAGCACATCCAATATGTTTATCAATTTCCACAATCTTTTCAATAGATGAATGTTCTAAAAGAGAAGAAGTAACTCTCTTTTCAACTCCTAAAATCACACCTTCACTTGTAGAGATACCAATGGCGGTAGAACCTAATTTGATGGCTTCAAGAGAATATTCAACTTGAAATAATCTTCCTTCTGGGGAGAAAGTACTCACACCACGATCATATTCACTTCTGGTTAAAAACATTATGACGATATAAAATACACGAAACTGATGATATGGAACAAAGGGTAATTCAGATAAGTAGAATGGTGATTCAATTCAATTCAATTCAATTCAGTTCAGTAACGTTGTTAAATGTATAGAATCTGGAGTTTTTGGTTTGAATTTAGCGAGAGAGTGGCAAGACGCTTTTGTGTAACAAATCCACAACACCAACAAGTGCGTAGTTAGTGTAGTAAAAGTATTAGGGAGAGCGATAAATGGCGTGGTTTGGGGGCTAAAAGTGTCAATTGGATGGTGTAGATTCGTATGAGTAGTTAGGTAGAGTGTATATTGGTAGTTGTGTCTTTTTTACCGGTCAAAATAGGGCAATGGTGTCTTATAGAGCTGTTTTGGGGTCTAGTCTCAGCGGCAAAAAGCGTGCTAGAGAGCCAAACTGGCCCTAGTCAGCCAAAGAGACCAAGGGAACTGGACATTAGGGGTAGGTAGACAGGTGGTACGGCTGGGGATGGTCTTAGACTATCAGGAGATCCTTATGATCCAATTGGTCCATTAAGCTAGGTAAAACCTTTAAAAAAGACGTCTGTTAAGTGTCATTTACTCTACTGCCTCTTACTGTTACCTGCTAACTATTAGTTGTTTACTGCGAACATCTTTTGGCTGCCAAAACTGACCACCAACATTATCCACCATACTCAAACTTAGTCTATCTCTGTATTGGTTCCTTTATCATGTCCTTATTCCATTTCTTGATATATCTCGCTCTTTCTCTACACATCTTTTATTTTTTTGTTTTCCATTTACCAACTCTGTTGTTGGTCCTGTTATTAGAATAGATTTAATATATATGGGCTATCCTATGATCTATTTAGTTAATTCAACAATCTTTTCAGCAGCTGGGTCCAAGTCTTCGTAGTAGAACAACTTCAAACCAGAGTTGTCGATCATTTCCTTGGCTTCCTTCATGTTAGTACCTTGTAATCTAACAACAACTGGGATAGTTAAACCAAAGTTCTTAGTAGCAGCAATTAAACCTTCAGCAACGTAATCACATCTGACAATACCACCGAAAATGTTGACGAAAATACCGTTGACGTTCTTGTCAGATAAGATCAATTCGAAAGCCTTTTCAATAGTTTCTGGGGTAGCAGTACCACCACAATCCAAGAAGTTAGCTGGTTCACCACCGTATAACTTAATGATATCCATGGTAGCCATAGCTAAACCAGCACCGTTAACAATGTTAGCAATGTTACCGTCCAACTTAATGAAGTTTAAACCGAAGTCAGAAGCTTCAACTTCTTGAGGGTCTTCTTGGGTAGTATCTCTCCAGGAGAAGACTTCCTTTTGACGGAAAGCAGCATTGTCATCGAAACCTAACTTGGCATCCATAGCTAAAACCTTGTGGTCTGGGGTTTCAGATAATGGGTTAATTTCGACTTGAGTACAGTCAAGTTCGTCAAAGACTCTGTATAAGTTTTGGATAGCCTTGGCAGCTTCTGGAATGGCAGCATCAGTGTAACCTAAGACGGAAGCAACTTCGGTAGCCAATTTGTCGGTAACACCTTCATCTAAGTTAACAGAGAAAGTCTTGATAGCTTCTGGGGTGGCAGCAGCGACACCTTCGATATCCATACCACCTTGAGAGGAGGCAACAATGATTGGTAATTGGGTAGCTCTGTCCATCAAGATAGCAACGTAAGCTTCAGTTCTGGCGTCCTTTCTTTCGACAATGTAGACGGCAGTAACTTCCTTACCAGCAGCACCAGTTTGCTTGGTGATGATCTTGTGGTTCAACATTTGTTCAGCCAAATCCTTGGCTTCTTCTGGAGAAGAGATCAATTTGACACCACCTTGTAAACCGGAATCAAAGTGACCCTTACCACGACCACCAGTTAAAGCTTGGGCCTTGATAACCAATTCATTGGTACCCAATTCCTTGGCGACATCGTAAGCACCTTGAGGGGTGGTAGCAGCACCACCCTTTGGAACACCGACACCATAGTTCTTCAATATAGCAGCAGAACGGTATTCGTGTAAAGATAAGAATCTCTTCTGTTGAGCAACAGCCTATAAAAGTTAAGTTAGTATTGAAATTTGGTTGAAAAGTGTTGAAAAGGTTGAAAAGATTTTAGAGAGAGAGGGGAAAACATGGGTCGATACATCTCACGATAACCGAGGTGTGTTTTCACAAAAGTTTTGATTCCAACAACCTGGTAGACTTATGATACTTGTATCATGGGTAAAGGGGAGACAAGGAGGATCAATGAATGATGATTATAGTGGAATATGATTCTTTTCTTTCCATATTTGGTTCGATTTGCCCTCCATCAAATTATGGGATCTGAATAGTATCAAAATTGTCATCTTTAAAACAGTGAGATTAATCCGAAATTCGGGGGGCCATCAACCGGTGGCCAACACCAATTGATTCTGATTGCAACTAAAACATGATGATGTCCCATCCAATGCTGTTCCTCTATCCATCTTGGTTAAACACATACTCTTGAAGCTCTGGCAATGGTTCTAGATAACATTATGTGATAATTTATCGTTAAAAGACAAGTAATAGAGAAATTCAACAATTTAGTGTTAGTGTTATATCGAAAAAATTTACCACGGGTACGTCAGTGCGGCAGGGATGTTTTTTTTTTTTTAGGTAATGTATGCGGTGCACTGAGGAGGGGAGAGAGGAGAGAGTGAGAGAGTGAGAGTCTTTTTCGACTGAGAAGTGGAGCAAAGAGGAGAGAACAACAGAGAACAACCACCGACGGCGGCCGGGATGGGGTTGAAATTTATTGACCGCGTGCGGAATCCGAGATTGACCGGGGGAAAACCCCCCGAAAACAGCCCCCACCGAGCCCACAAAGTTACCCAAAAAAAAGTCTGGGTCCCGGTGCTAACCGTTCCGTCATTGGCTGGTTTGGTTAATTGCAACAATTAGACAATTGGTTTGACGAAATTCTTTTCCGTCCATGCAATGGTTATATAAAAAAAATTGAAAAATTGAAAAATTGGTTGGTTCATTGGAACCCTTGAATTTCCTTGGTGCACCGCACTTTTCCACTAACGAGCGAGTGAGCGAGTCAGTGAGTGAGTGAGGGACCACTATGGCCCGGGGAATACTGGGCCATTGGGCTCGCGCACGTCCTCCCGTCTCCGCTAACTTTTTCTTGCCGTCGGTTTCTACCACGCAGGGTCAGGAACCGAGCATCATCGGCTTAGGACTTTTAGTGATGGCTAAAATGGTGATTAGTTGCGAGGTGAAAAAGGAAGAAGTTGGAATTTGTCACGTGACCACAGGTCACGCGATTTACCCGTGATGCCCATCTCATCTATAGTGAGAAAATGGGGTTCTGGCTATACAAGCTAAAGAAAGGATACCATGGCCAAGCGTAGCCGCCAAGACGACAGCGACGACGAGTACTCCAGTATTTCGTTCGGTGCATTGAACGCTGCTCAGCAGCAGTTAAGAAGGGAAAAGTCCCGTGCCGATTCTGACTCGGACTCTGATTCCGATTCAGACTCAGACTCTGCACCTGAAGAAACCAGTTCAAGAAAGAAGTTCAATACCAAGACCAACAAGAAGAAGAGCAAGCATGCTCCTACTGAGTCCTCTTCCAAGCGTCCTGTATCCAAGATCAGAGACATTCCTGGTCTTGAAACCAAAAGTACTTTATACACTGATATCAGATTTGATCCTGCTTATGGTAAAGCTGACTTAGCAAAGACCAGAAAGAACTATGCATTTTTAGACGAGTACCGTCAACAAGAAGTGGATTCTATGCAATCCATTTTAAAGGACAAGAAGTCTAACCGTTTATTATCAGAAAACGAAAGAGAAGATTTACAATTAAGATTACAATCATTAAAGTCTAGATTAGATACCATGAAGAACCGTGATCTTGAAACCAAGATTTTGGCTGATCATAAGAAACAACAAATGAAGGGATTCAAGGAAGGTACTCAAAACAATCCATACTTCTTGAAGAAGAGTGAACAAAGAAAGTTGATCCAAAAGGCCAAGTTCGATACCATGAAGGCATCTCAAAGAGAAAAGGTCATGGAAAGAAAGAGAAAGAAGAGATTGGGAAAGGAATTCAGACAATTGGAATTCAGAAACAACCACGCGTAGAACGCTGGTTGTGGTACCAGTTTCACCGAACGAGCCAGCTAGACCAGTTGTGCTTGTATCATAGCATTAGAATGAGTTGTAATATAGGACTAATAAAGGAGATTAATACGAAAAAGTAAAGAGATGTGAAAATGAATGTAGAGATTATGATATTGTTTGAGTGTAGCCACTAGTTGGATTAAACAGAGATTATAGCTCTGTAAATTTAGTATTGACCTTATTTACTAGAAGATGATGCTAAACATCAAGATGTTTCTGATTAACATATATTGGTTGAGTTTACTCGATCTAACTTATATACATGGAACACAACATCCACACAACAGTGTTGGGCTCGGCCGGAACTCTCTAGAACCAACGAATCTGAGAACTCTGATTATGAAGCTTTACTAAAACAATTGGAGCTTTCTAAAATAAAACAGCTCTAAATAGAGCATCATGATTAATTAACATTCGACAAAAAACAAAACAAAATGTGTAACCTGGAGCTTCTGTTTTATATAGACATGCTTGTTTTGCTCACAGATTGGTAAATTCTATCAAGAAGTTCTTTGATGAAACACGCTGGAGTAGCTAGAACTGGTTATTGTGTAGGTGAAAGTGGAAATTGGAAATTGGAATTAGAATTGATGATTGAGAAGCATGGGGAAGGGAGAGGGGAGAAAGTGTGATTGCGGCAGGTGGCAGGTTATGGATTAGTTCTAATTGGTTGTGGGTGAGTTTATTGCTTGTTCTTGTTTTCTTGTTCAACCCAGTCTTCCCAAGATCCTATGTAGTTACCTCTCTTCTTGTAACCAAAAGTAGCAGCCAATTCTTCGGCAGCAGTAGATCTAACACCTCCTAAACAGTAGAAGACCAAGTTCTTGTCTTCAGTTGGTTTATCGAAACCAAAGTGTTCTTGGAATTCATCTTCTGGTAAATCTAAAGCACCTGGAGATGATCTGAAAGGAATGTTGATGGCACCAGGAATGTGACCATCCAAGTATTCGACTGGTTCTCTGACATCCACCAAAACACTTTCTGGATATTGAGCTGGGTGAGTAGCGATTTCTTTGATATCTTCGTACTTGTAGACCTTAGCATCTGGAGCAGCGCTTAAAACACTGTAAGTACGAACGGATTGAGTAGAAGAACCAATTAAGTTGGGCACCACACGGGATGGAGATTGTATGGCGTTCTTGATCAATAATGAAGATTGTGGGCCAGCAAGTCCTATGGTGGCGACACCAGAACCTCTGGAGACGGTTCTTAAACAAGGTCTTAAACTTCTAATGGAAAACATGACTTAAAGTTGATGATGGATGATGAATTGAGATGTATGGAAAACAGTACAACTCGTGGTCTAACAGGGGAAGGGACGGGGGAAAGTGTGATTGATTTGATTGGATATAAGAAAGTTGGTGACGGTTTATATCGATTGGGTGTCGTTATCTGATGATAAGAACTTTCTTTTAATTGAATGTGGATTGGTGAATTAGGAATTAACCGTTCTGTATCAAAAGATTTTTTTTTTGACCCTTGGGAACTTTTCTCAGTGTTTTTTTCCCTTTGATTTTCTTGAGGTATCAATTTTACCAGGGAGCGAACCAATGGAAATAGACAGAACGGTGGAGGATTAGTGGGGAATTGGGAGCAGTGTGTGGGTACAGTTTAGTGGGAATTATGGTGGTGGCTACGGAGACTACAATGACTAATGGTTCATTTGGGTACTTACACTTAGGGACGTCTAGCAATTAGGATAAATTACTGCAAGGGCGTACCGTTGGCCCGGAGCTGCCAGTGGCATAATTAGTGCGACCGTAGGGCTGACTCAGAGGGAGGGGAGCCTCAACAGGCACCGAGATGATTAGCGACAATAAGACAAGGAGTAGAGATATTAGGAGATTAAGAGAATCAACAAAAACCAATAGAACCAATGATCTGAGAGTGCTGGTTGGGTGGAGATGGAGGAGATCATATTTACAGGTTTCTCCAGTGTAACCAGCCGTATATATCTACTATTCTAGTCGTATAGTGTTTGGTTGTGTTGTCTTATAGTGACTGGTTGTGTCTTTTAATGTCTCTATCTGGTGTCTGGTGTTGGGTATGATAAGAGCAATGTCGGTGTGGATCGGGAAAGGAATTTCACCGAGCCTGAGAACAATAGAGCCCACATTGCGAACGTGCAGCGATGTCTAATAACCGGATGAGACAAGACTAAAGATCTGATAGCGAGGATCTGAGTAGATGGTGGGTTTGGGGTCGATTCGGAGTCAATTGGGTAATGGGTGCAACTGGTACTGGTGGTAATGTCTCCCTGTGGTTGTCTCTGTAGTTTACTCTGTTCCTCTTTTCGTCAGTAGTCGGTGCCCAGCCGTTTAGGCTCCGGACTTGGTGGTGACAGGTTTCGCGGTGAGGACCGTGTGGTGGTGCAAGACCATGGAGAAACTCGGAGCAGATATGGTCGATTGGCAACACGAGGGGAACGTCAAGTGGTAGGAGCAGCTAAGACTCAATTAAGCAATTGCTTGGTTTGGCTGGTTTGGGTTGATTTAGCTTGGTCCTCTTGGCTTGGTCCTCTTGGCTCTGCTTGCTATTTGTATGGGTGTTTCTGTAGTAATACTTTCTCGTTATAGTTGTCTCTGTAGTCGCAGTAACTCTGGTTGTGGCTCTGGCTGTTTCTCGCTATCTCTCATCGCACTATCTCTCGCTAGACCCAAACAGTTCACTTGACGATAACACCACACCCAACCCACCGATCTACACAATTCCCGACCAATACCTTCCTCCTCGGCTTCTCAACAAAACGGCTCGCTAAAATCTCGAATTTTCCAGGTACTCTCGCTATTCTCCATCTCCATTTCTTCTCTATAAATATTACACCATATAATACAAAAATCACCAAATCAGTGCTTTTAGTAATTTTTGCCTACTGAGTTTGACACTTTTACCATACCAAACCTCTTTATCAAAAAAATTAGCGTGTTGAACTATATATAGAATCTATTTTTTCGTAAATCATTAGTGTTGAACTTTGATATAATTAAAATCATGGAAAAGTCTAGTTTAGTTTAGAATAAACCTTCAATTTCACCTTCTTTGTTAACTTCCACGTTCATGAAACCACTGTGGGTTGGTAAACCTGGAATGGTTTGGATTTCGGCAGCTAAGGCGTATAAGTAACCAGCACCAATAGAAGCACGAACGTCTCTAATTGGGAAAGTGAAACCAGTTGGAACACCCTTAAGAGCAGCATCGTGAGAAAGAGAGTATTGAGTCTTGGCAATACAGATTGGTAAGTTACCGAAACCTTGGGCAGTATAAGTATCAATCTTCTTTTGAGCTTCTTCAGAGAATTCAACGTTACCAGCACCATACATTTCCTTGGCAATGGTAGCGATTTTATCTTCAACAGATGGAGAAGTTTCGTATAAGAACTTGAAGTGCTTGTCATCGGAGTTAGCAGCCTTGATAACACCTTCAGCCAAATCAACAGCACCCTTACCACCTTCTTCCCAGTGGTTAGAGACAATAGCATCATCAGCACCAGCCTTCAAAGCTTCTTCTCTAATAACAGCATGTTCTCTATCAGTATCAGAAGACATCTTGTTGATGGCAACAACAACTGGTAAACCGTAAGCCTTAGCATTAGAAATATGTTTGGCCAAGTTAGCACATCCAACCTTCAAGATTTCAACGTTTTCTTGAGTGTATTCAGCAGCCAATGGAGCACCAGCCTTGACTTCAGCACCACCACCGTGAACCTTCAAAGCACGGACAGTAGCAACAATGACGATAACATCTGGAACCAAGCCAGAGGAACGACATTTAATGTTGATGAATCTTTCACCACCCATGGTGAAATCGAAACCAGCTTCGGTAACAACGTAACCTTCTTGTTCCTTCTTTTCTTCGGCAGTTAAGTCAGCAGAAGTACCAGCCAATTTCAAGGCCATCTTATCAGCCAAGACAGAAGAAGCACCAATGGAGATATTGGCGAATGGACCAGCATGAACGAAAACTGGAGTACCTTCCAAAGTTTGCATAACGTTTGGCTTGATAGCATCCTTTAATAAAGCAGTTAAGGCACCAGCACAACCAATGTCTTCACAAGTAACTGGAACACCAGCCTTAGAAGAAGCAATGACCATGTTACCTAATCTTTCTCTCATGTCTTCTAAAGAGTTAGATAAAGCCAAGATAGCCATACATTCAGAAGCAACAGTGATATCAAATCCTGTCTTTCTGGTGAATCCCTTTTCGGTGGCAGCTTCACCAACGGTGATACCTCTTAAGAATCTATCGTTACAGTCAACAACTCTTCTCCAGGTGATGGTTTCTGGGTCAATATCTAATCTGGCGAATTGGGTGATTTCTTCTGGGGTTAAAGAATCTGGATCGGTCTTGTCAATTCCTAATTTGGCCAATCTTCTCTTCATGGAGTTGGTGAAAGATCTGGTACCCTTCTTGGCAGGCACTAATCTTCTGTATAATGGACCATCCTTTTGGGTGTTTTCATGGAACATTCTGGTGTCAATGGCAGCAGCCAATAAGTTGTTGGCGGCACCAATGGCATGAATATCACCAGTGACGTGCATGTTGAATTCATCCATAGGAATAACTTGGGAGTAACCACCACCAGCAGCACCACCCTTAATACCGAAGGTTGGACCCATAGATGGTTGTCTAACGTTGGCAAAGACGTTCTTGTTTAAGTGGGCACCTAAGGCTTGGGCTAAACCAACAGTGGTGGTAGATTTACCTTCACCTAATGGAGTTGGAGTAATACCAGTAACCAAGACGTATTTACCGTTTTTCTTGTTCTTTAATCTTTCTAAAAGGTTCAAGTTGACCTTGGCCTTGTATGAACCGAACAATTCCAATTCACTTTCTAAAATACCAGCTTCAAAGGCGACTTGGTCGATTTTTTTTGGTTGTTGAGCTCTGGAGATTTCGAAATCGGAAGGAACTGGTTTGATTAAATCCAATTTTAAAGGGTTGGTGAACTTTGGAGTAGCATTGTTCTTTTGGAAGTGTCTCTTGGCAGCAATAACCACGTTTTCCAATAACATGGCGACGGTCATTGGACCAACACCACCTGGAACTGGGGTAATTAAAGAAGCCTTAGCACTGGCAGATTCGTATTCGACATCACCGACCATTCTGGAACCGCTCTTCTTGGTGGAATCGTCAACGAAGTTGGTACCGACGTCAATGACAACAGCACCTTCCTTTAACCATTCACCTTTAACGAAAGCTGGTTGACCAATGGCAGCGACCACGATATCAGCTTGACTCAAGAACAATTGGAGTTGAGCCAATGGGGTTCTAGAGTGAAGAGTGGTGACGGTAGCATTGGCCTTGGTTAATAAGCTGGCCATTGGCTTACCGACGATATCGGATCTACCCAAAACCACGGCGTTAGCACCTTCGACTTGAACGTTGTTTCTCTTGAACAATTCCATGATACCCTTTGGAGTACAAGGTAAGAAGGTTGGTTCACCGTTCTTCTTGGATAATTCACCAACGTTGAAAGGACCGAAACCATCGACATCCTTATCAGCTAAGACAGCAGAGGTGACCTTAGCTTCATCAATATGAGCTGGTAAAGGTAATTGGACCAAAATACCATCAACAGCCAAGTTTTCATTAAGAAGACGGATTTGATTCAACAATTCGAATTCGGTGGCAGATTCTGGTAATTTGATGATATTACATTCAATGGCAGCTTCTTCAGCAGCCTTTAATTTCATCTTAATATAAGTGGCTGAATCAGCTCTTTCACCAACTTGAATAATGGTCAAATGAGGCTTGAAGTCTGGGTGCTTGGCCTGGATAGTATTGATCTCTTCATGGATGGTGGTTCTTATATCTAAGGCAACGGCCTTACCATCGATAATCATATTTGGCGGTTTATGTTTTATTATTGATGATAATTGATGAAATCAATTGGGCGGGAAATTGAATTCCTTTTATAGCGAAATTTAGGAATTTTGGGGTTTTTGACTCGGTACGGGTAAAAAAACAGCGATATAAAATGAACGCGAGACTTCACGTGCGCGCGATAATGCATGAGCTAACTTTTAACACCGGAGTAACCAGGCAAGAGCTCACCAAAAGAGAAGAGGAAATAAGCGGTGAGAGAGAAGAGTCAAAAATGTCAAAATGCTGAGATCAGATAGGGGTGTAAAACGGAGTGAAAAATTGGTATAAATGGGGTGCAAAATTAGTACCGAGAGTACAGAAAGGCCATCGGGTCGGAGTTTGGGGTCTAGGACCGGTTTGCAAAGCGGTTGGTCCGTACCGTAACCGGTGGTATACGGCTGCAAGGCCCCACGAGTAGGAGCCCGATTAGATAAAAGTGAAAAATTTATTAGTTGAAAATGGTGCGCATCAGGACCGAGTAAATGGAAGGTGGAAAGTGAAAAGTGAAAGTGAAAGTGGAACGTTGAAAATGGAAAGTGTGACAAAGTGACAAGTGACAAGTGACAAAGTGACAAAGTGGATGGGAATCAGAGAGCGTTTGCGACTGTGAAAAATCCGTGAGTGCCAGTGAAGATTCAGGTTAATAGCCTTGATAATATAAAGAGAATGGATATTGGTTAGTCCTACACAGAAAATGTTGCACTACTATATCTTATGACACCAGAGAAGCAGTTTATAGTGGTTATACTGGAAGTTATGGTAATTATGGTAATTATGGTAATTATGGTGAGTGTAGATAATTATACTATCATAAAATTACACTGGTTATAGTGATGATTATAGTAGTATAGATTATAGTATTGGTGATTTTAGTAGTATAGGTTATAGTAGTGATGATTCTATGTTACTGTGTTGATTACGTGACTATAGTTCTAGCCATAGCAATAGTTAATTACCGCTTATAGGGGTTATGGGGTGTATTTCTTTCTTTTGTTTCTTCTTATATTATCTTTATTGGTCTGTTCATTTGTGACTCTTGCTTCTCTGTGACTAATTTCGCAGCTAATTTAGCGAGAAATAATTACACAATCTACATCCGTAAGATGAGTAGTAACAGTAACAGTAACAGTAACAGTAACAGGAATGCTACAAACTAATCTAGAATATAGGTACCATTTTTTTAATGACTCTGTTTCTACTATATTTAGTACTTAGTGACTATTTGGTACAATATGATAGTATCTATTGAAATATCAGTTGTATTTCTATGGTACTTCAATACTTAAACATTTACTTGATGATATGAAAAGTTAGTGAATATTCAATGATAATGATACCTTGGTAGTTCTATGGTTACGGTTTTTATCTTAAGTTTTCATAGTCAACTACTCGTATCTCTATAATTATTCTTTTCCATTGATATGGTTAACTATTGTCTCAAATGTATCAGGAGTGTCCACTGGAATTCCCTTCACTTTGGACTTTTTCAATAATCCCTCGAGCACTCTTCCTGGTCCCAAACACACCATTGATTCCACCTTCTGGTCCTCTAAAAACTGTATGGATTTGGCCCATTCAACTGTGCTATGGCTCAGAAGAATCGAGTTGGATATGGCTGTGTCCGTATTAGAAACAGGCTGAGCTGTAAGATTGGAAATTATTGGAACTGTAGGCTCAGAGGTGATGAAACCTCGAATAAACTGGTCTAACTCAGGCTCTATTTGTTCTAAAATGCTGTTGTGAAATGGAATATTCACTGGTAACTTTGTGGCCCTGCTAATAATCCGCTTGTTCTTGTTGATCTCTGCTACAAACTGGTCAAGCTGGGAAACTTCGCCCGATATAACCAATTGGTTATTGGAGTTGTGATTGGCTAGTATTCCCTTTGATTTGGCCTGTTCAAGCACTTCATTCAACTTGTCTACGCTTCCAAAGAGAAGCGCCTGCATGGAGAAGTCGGATCCGATACTTCTGGCGAGCAGGTCCATTAATTGACCTCTTTTTCTGACGATCTGGACTGCTGTTTCGATGCTAAACACTCCAGAGAGCGATAATGCTGTGAACTCACCCAACGAATGGCCCATCATGTACTGGGCGTTTTTGGCCAAATCTACCCCGTATTCTTCCCTTAAGATGTGGTGAATAATATATGTAGAAGCCAAGATGGCGGGCTGGGCATTAGCGGTGTTTTGGAGCCAATTGGTGGCATCTTCGCTCTCGAGATGAGTGCTTATAGGCTCGTTCAAGGCATTGTCAATGTCGATGAGGAGCTCTTTGTATAGAGGTCTGAAGTGTTTGTAGGGAGAAAGAAGGTTTCCTCGTACGATTCCCTGTCCCGGACATGCTAAGGCGTATTTGAGCATTGTTTCGGTTGGTTTTCAATGTGATGAGATGGAGATCAGATCGTGAGATTAAGTTTTGGTGATGAGATGGTGAGGACGGATTGTGGGGTCAAAGCAAAATTCCAGTGCGAAGCCCACAAATCGCACAAACTGTTAGGGAGCCAGGGGTAACCACTTGGGAGCGAGAAAACGACGACCAGGGCACCCATTAGACGAGTATAGACGGTTCGTGGTGGGCCAATAACCGCCAAATCAACTGTTTGGTCCTCCTGAGTTCGGTTAAGGTCATTTTGTAGGTTGGTTCTCGTTCTAGCTCAGTTTGTTCCATTATTTGCTAATCTTGTAGATTTTCTACAAAAACGCAATTTAGGGGAAAATAGATTAGGCACAGAAATTAGAGGGGTTGAACTTAAGGAGTCACCGCCATTCCCCCTATCATCAAATCACTAGAAAACAACAGTAACTATCACTATTACCACCACCAAATAGTACTAGTGGTGGTACAAACCACCAGAAATAGCTTATGGAGCTTGTTGATAGGTCCGGCATACAGTACCAGCCATCTATCCCATCTCTTCAGCCTCTGTGTTGTTTTGTTTGTGTGTTCGTGTGTTCTTGTTATCTGGTGGTAGATCAATGTGGTGGCACGGCATTCCCTCGCGATATTTTGCAACTATCGCCAGATCGGCCTGGTCGCGTGCCCATTTCATCGAATATAAACAAACACTGAAACGATGATTTAGCCAGATAAGCCTGGTCACGAGACATACCTATAACTAGCTATACTACACCAAACCACTTGGTATCACTAGTTCCACGTCCATCCCTTCTGGGTTGGTGATTGGGCCGGTACATGCCAACCAGTGCCCAGTGGGTTAGGGTGGTTGTCCAGTGTCGTTATCGTCACGAGCCTGGTCCCAGCCACGCCATGACTTGGCCTCCGGGTAACCCCCTCGCACCACGGTTTAGTGAGGCCAGTGGTGCGCCCAATTTCGCTATTCTGCCGCGGCACCCCGTCACACCCGCCCGCAGTGTCGCCGTCAGGGACTCCCACCAATCCTGTAAATTCCTCTAATTTCTCACCACCATTCTTCCCTAGCGTAGCGAGAACTCCCTAGAACACTAAAACACCCTACACTACTAATCATGTCAGACATAAAGACCGCTAAAGATTCCCTTGTGGCCTCACTTTTTGAATTATCTAAAGCAGCTCAAGACGCCGCTGCTGCTACCGTCAACTTCTATAAGCTTGTTGGTGATGACTCCCAAGCTGATCCTAGTGACGCTTTACAAAGTTTAGGAGAGACTTTAAAGAGAATCTCTGAAATTGAGAATGTTGATGTTGGTCAAAACCATGTTGGAGATGTCGATGTGGGTCAATTGACTCAACAACCAGCTGCTCCTCAACAAGAAGAGAAACCAAAGCGTAAAAAGGTTGAAAAGGATCCAAATGCTCCTAAAAAGCCTTTGACTATTTACTTTGCTTTTTCATTCCATACTCGTGAAGAAATTAGAGAACAACGTAAAAGAGAAGGTAAACCAGCATTATCTGCCATTGATATGAATGAAATTGTCAAGGACAAATGGAACAATATTTCTAAGGAAGAAAAGGAATATTGGCAAAAGAAATATGCTGATGAACTTAAGGCTTATCAAAAGGAAAAGGAAAAATATAAACAATCCTTAGATGCAGCTCAAGCTGCTCTTGTGGCTCTGGCCCAAGCTCAAGCTCAAGCTGGTGCTGAACAAGTTGGACTTGATGCCCAAAATCAATTACCTGAAGGTTTAGATACCAATGGTTTGATCTTAGATCTTGAAAAAAAGGAAAAGGAAAAGAAGAAAGATAAGAAGAGAAAGTTAGAAAAGGATGGTAAGAAGAGTGAAAAGAAGAACAAGAAGTGATCCGGTATCGGTTATGATGAACTTTTATTTTCAATTATTCTGACCATAACAAAAAAAAAATAAATCAATTCCAACTTTAGTTTAGACTTATTGTTGTTTTTCGTTTTTCTTTTTGTTTATCATTATTATTTTTAATAATTGTGTTGGTCAGAAGGTGTGTAATATCTTTACAAGTACAACAACAACTACTACTTATACTACTACTTTATTTGCTTGTTATTATCAATTTTATTTTTACCTTATGTTTTTTTTTTTATTATTTTTGTTATTATTATTGATAAATCCATCTGACAAGGTCAGATAATATTTCTGTTCACTCAAGTGGGTCAATCCGGGAAATCGAATTGTTTTATTCTTTATTGTTGATTGATTTCAAAAGAAAGAAAATTAAAAAAAGATTATTGGTTTAAATCACCACAAACTTCACTCACTTAACTACGTTCGTTTGTTCGATGGACTTCCAATTCTTGATGTACTATTAGTTTGCTTCGGGCCAGCCCCCTCTATTCACCAATTTCCGTATTATTTATGATGTTTATTACTATATATCTCAATGTCCCTTCTTCTTTTGCTTTGTAATATGTGCTCTTAATACCTTTTGACGTTCACGTAAGGATAATTTTTGTTTACCTTGAACAGATTTCTTATGGATCATCATAACGAAATTCTTCTTACGTTCCTTCTCTCTATTAGTAGTAGAATGGGCCTTATCACGCTTACCCTTTCTAGATCCGAATTTTTCTCTATCTTCTTTACCTTCCTTGGCAGCTGCAATTCTTTCTTCACGTAATTGTTTGTATTTAACCTTACCAACAAGAGAAGTAGAATCAACTTGGTCTTCGTTCTTCTTACCCATGAGTTTTTCAACACCAGCAGCAGTACGTAATTCTTCTAACTTGGCGAAATCGGCTGGAGTCAAAATCTTGGAGGAAAGTAATTCGGTGATGGCATCTGGAGAAGCAGTAGAAGTGACCACAGCTTCGCTGGCGTTGGTCTTGGCCTTCTTGGCTGGTCTGGCATCTTCTTCGTCTTGTTCTTCGGCGTCTTGTTCTTCTTCTTCTTCGTCAGAAGACAATTCCAAGTCGGAAACATCGTCGAACTTGGTCTTTCCGGCTTCGGCTTCTTCTTCTTCAGCAGCAGCTTCGGCTTCACCATCTTGTTCGTCCTTTTCGTCTTCGGAGTCGCTGACATCGTATTCCTTATCGGACTCAATGGTGACCCATTCACCTTCAATTTCTTCGTCGCTTCCGGCGTCATCAACTTCCCAGTTGGCATCGTCGTCTTCGTCACCTTGTTCGCCTTGTTCCTTCTTCCAGTTGGCTAACAATTCGATACCAGGAATAGAAGTAATGTTGGAGCTTTCCACACCGAATTGTGGTAACTTACCCTTTTCACCACCTTGTAATTCAATACTGGCAACCTTACCTCTGTCTTTCTTCAATAACATTTCTGGGGCAACTTCTCTGTATAAGGAGATCAAGGATCTGGCGGCCATCATCACGGCCTTGGACTTGGAGCCCTTGTAAGCAGTTAAATCTTGTAACAATGGAGTTTCAATGGCCAATGGAGCTCTGGCTAAGATTTCTCTAATGGTGTTGATACCAGCAGAGGCAACTTCGGCGGCCACACCGTCACTGACGAACTCATCGGCGATCTTTCTTACCACAATCATGATAGATTCAGGTGGAACCAAGTCGTGAGAAGCTTGGGCGGCAGCAGCCATGATTTGGGTGACGTTTCTTTGTTTAGGAGTCAAGTATTTCAAGAAGAAGGTGTAGATACCTAAGACGGTCAACTTGTGGGTACCAATTAATCTGGAGATCAAGTTCATGAACATAATCTTTTGGTCCAAGTCGAACTTGTTGGAGTTCTTACTACTTAAATGATTATCGAATAATGATTCAGCGAAACCTTGTGGATCACGTAACAAGTGGATGGCTGAGAAGTTAAGGTAAGTGGCAGAATGCTTAGAGGAGTTCTTCTTTTTCATTTGTTTAACGGCCAGCTCCAACTTTCTACCTCTTCTGGAGGTTTTCTTGTTGATTTGCATCTTGTGTTTTAAGGCATTCATATCGAAACCATTTTCATCATCAGAAGAATCTTCGAAATTGTCTTCTCTTTCTTTATCAGCACCCAAGAAGAATTTAGCACCAGCAACGGCGACTTTAACATCTGGATGAATGGCAGCTTGCATCATTAATTCAACGGTTCTAGAATCATCCCAAATACCTCTTCTCCATAATTCTCTGGTGACCTTGGTGGCCCATAAACCTTGGCTATCTCTTTGTTCGAGTAAATTAAATAATAATGCTTGAGTAGATCTGTTTAATTTTTGATTTTTAGATCCAGTATTCATAGACTTTAAAAGTGCAATTAATGTACTATAGATTTGATGTCTTAAAGCCTTAACATGCATACCAGTGGTACCACCAGCGTTGTAGGCGGTTAACAATGGGAAAAGGGTTTGGATAAGGAATTCGGCACTAACAACTCCTTTATTTCTTAACATGGTTAAACTTTGAATAATTTTTTCTCTTAAATCTGGAGATAATTCACGATGATTGTTGGTAAGAATGGTTTTCAATTCGTTTGGGAATTCGGCGGTTTCTTTAGGATAACAAGTGGAAACAGCAGATACGAATCCAATAAGTTCGGAAAATTCTGCATTCTTATCACCATTTGGATTCATTAAGAAAATGTCTCTAAGGGATTCATAATGGGAGTATTGTTTGACGAATTCTTCGTAGTATGACTCTGGATCTCTACGGACGACATTCTGTAACAAAATGATGTTGGTAGGCAACACGGCGCATCTTCTCTTTTTACCCATGGCTGTCTAGTTGTTGTTTTAGGGTGGGATCTAGTTGGTGTAAAAGTTAAACTAGGAGCTGAAAATTAAAGATGAGATGAGTCGTGCGCGCTGGCCAAAAGTGGTGGGAGATGAGACATGGGGCGGTCTGGGGGACGGGCGTGGTAGGAGGAGATTGGGGGCTGCTTGGGGGTGGTGAATGTGTGGTGAAGTGGAATGGGACTAGGTTGGAGTGGCGGTATGGATGCTCGGTTAGTATGGCCATATTGGGTGGTGTGGAGTGGCGGTGGGGGTATTTGGTGGGCTCGGTGTGGTTCTGTATTTGGAGGTTGCAACTGGCTGCGAATTGGTCTGGCAGGTATGCGAGACTGCGAAAACACGAGATGGTCTATAACGATACGAGACGGTTGATGGACCAGTCTGATTGGCTAGTTTCTGGTCCCTCTATATGTTAATTATGTGGTGTGCTTTCTTTTAGCCGTTTTTTCGGCTCTTTTCCACCTCTTTTCCAACTCTTTTTGGCCTACAATTGTCCTATTCAATGTTTTATATTGTCCCAAATGCTACTAATAATTAATATATAAAGCATCAACTCCCAGCCGAACAATTGGCAGGGCAGTTTTGTTTCTCTTTGTCTTTTTCTTTTAATATACAATTTCCATCATGGAAGAATTAAATAATAATCTAGTTTTCAAAAAGGAGATCTAAAGTGTTGTAATTAATCTTCTTTGAAAGGGGTTTCTTTTCCCAGAATTGTCTGGTACTTTCGGCTGCAGTTAATGGTTCACCGTGTTCATTGACTCCAATGTTCTTAAAAGCGTCTTCCATACCCATTTCGTCGATATTGGTGTTGATTTGCTTTTGACGTTTCTTTCTTGGTGCACCAGATGTGTTACCTGCCAATTCATCGGCTTCTTGTTTCAACCGTTTTTTCTCTTGCTGTATAATGAAATCATGGTTAATACCGGTCCAAATCCGTTCTTTCATTTTTCTTTCTTCTTCATTTAATTCGAAATTTAACGTTATTTCATCGTCATCATCACTATTTAATTCAATGCTAGAAGAGACTTTTTCAAGAACTTCATGAGTTTTAGGTAAATTCTTCACCAAGTTTCTTGGTTTATTATGATCGGTTTCAGCATCTCTTTCCTTTTCACTTGGATTCTTATACACAGCATCTTCCAAATTCTTCTTTTTACGACGAAGAACTCTCGACACTTCTTCTTGGATTTCTTCATAACTTAAATCGGTGTTATTAAGCATATTACCAAGAAGACCTTGCATGAAACCAGATTGAACCTTGGATCTGTTAAAGACTTCACCTTTAGCCAAACTCTTTTTGTTTAATTCTTCTTCATTTTCCATATCATTAATTAATTCTTCTTCATTAGAAGGAGTTGATCCAGTAGAATTTTCGGTTTCATTTAATTCTTTGGCCTTTTCCAAATATGCTTTAACATCGGCCAAATCCTTTTCTTTGGCTTCTATCTTTTGACGTAATTTAATTTCCAAGGCTCTATTTTTATCGAAGGATGGTGGGTTGGAAGCATCGGTTCTTTCAGATTCTCTAAAGGAATGGATGGTTAATTTACCTGATTCTGTGCTCTTGAATTCATTTAATCTTCTTTGTAAGGTTTCTGGACCAACATGGGCCACGGCCACGATTTCATCGTGAGTTCTTCTAAAATTATTCATTCTGGCTGCTAAAAGAACACATGCACCAGCAATACCTGCCGGTCTTCTACCTTCATGAATCCAATCATCAGACATTCTTTGAGCCAATTTCACGGCATCTCTTACCACTTTAGTACATTGATCTTTAAAATCTAATTTTTCAGCAAAATGTTGAATAAAAAGTGAAGGATCAGCCAAAGGTAATTTCACAATATGTAAAGCTTTAACCATCTTTAAAAAAGTGGCACCCAAAGAATAAACCGAGATTTGTAATCTAGAACTGAAATCAATCAACATATGATGAGTCTTTTCCTTTCTGCAGGCAACATATAAACAAGTAGCCAACACATTTTGAGAACGTCTACCTTGAACGAAGTTTTGGGCCAAAGCCAACTTGAACCATTCACCAGCTGATTCAGAAATATAATCAGGGATGTGTAAGGCGGCGGCTATTCTCTTGATTTTTCTCTTACCATTGGTCAAAGTTTGTTCTCTACTTTCCATGGCATTTTGACGACCACTAAAAGTGGCTCTTGCTTGATCGGCACCAACCATGGCACCTTGGACCATGGCGGCACCCAGGGAGGATTCACCGAACTGGACTTCACTGACAATGGGGTTTTCGTCTTGGACGGCACCACATCTTTCACAGGCGGTATCACCAGCTGGATTATATCGGTTGACTGTGAGCTTGGGGTGCCCACAGTTGACACACGCACGTGTGCTCATGATTGTAGACATCTTTGGGGTGTGTATGTGGTTGTGTGGTAGTTGTTGTTTTTAGGGGGTTGAAGCGGGTGTAGTTGTGGTGGTGGTTGTAGTAGTAATAGGTAAGTAATGGTTTAGGGTGGTAGTGCAGATGAGAGGTGATGTTATGGTTGGCTGGCGGCGCACGACCGGAGATCACCCTCACCTATTACTCACCTTACGCACTCACAGTTTTTATTCTATAGTGTACTGTGGAAGGCACCTTTCTGGTCTGCGGCCTGCACAGGGTGCGATGCCCTAGTAACTATGATACCCCAGAAACCAGGAGTACATTGAGGCAGTAGCAGAACATAATTGGTGCAGGAAACGATAGATGTGTAGTAGGTGCAGTTAGTAAATCAAAAGGTGTCAGATTTGCAGCAAAGACCCCTCAATTTTCAACCATAGTACTTGGTTTTCTTTTCTAGGGTGTGCATTTTGCATAAATGTCAATTGTGATCTGAAGGGTGGCTCTTCGCAACCGAACCTGCCAATTATCTCTGCGAATCACCAAAACGGTAATCTTATCAAAGAAAAAAAAAAACCACTTAGCGCCATAGCAAACCTTGATTTGAGCTGTACTAACATCATAATCACTACTGCAACTACTGGTTGTACAGCTAGCATATCATATATCACATCACATCGCATTGCATAATATTTCAACATGACGTCTCCTCATGAACATGCTTCCAGTAAGGGCCCTACCCAAACCCTTCTTCCAAAGTTCCCCTACAGTCTTGTGATGAAGATCAGCTCTTCTGAACCAAGAGATGCCCTCCAGCTGGAGAGAACATGTCTTACATTTATCCGGTTTTCATGCTCACTCTTGTTTTCAGCACTTGGAATCATCTTGAACTTCAAGTTCGATACCGCCAAGGGACATCCTCATGACACCCCCAAAGATACCAATCGGTCCAAGTACTCGACCCCTGCGTCTTTCATTCTTATTATTTTGGCATTGGGGGTGTTGGTCATCAGCGGTATCAACTACTTGATCACCATCCAGCGTTATGCAAACCATAAAATCCTGACGTACAACTTCAACAACTTAAGTACTGTCATCTGCATGACATTAGTATTTTTGACATTGATCGGCATCAATATCAGTTTGATCATAGAGGGTTACGTCGAAGATTAGACTTGCATTAGTCCACACATAAAGACTATAAGCACTTTCTCCTCCATCCCATTCCCTCCAAAAAAAAAGACATAAAAAGACATAAACGGCCCCCTCCCCTTTACATGGCCTCCCAATTGGACCATCCAATCACGAATCATGAATGCTTCAATTCTACACTCCCTAATAAACGCTACACTTTCTTTACACTATATTGTCTGTATTAGTTGTATGTAATGTTGTAACACTGGCACAGTTAATGGAACCAGCGCAATCTCTATTTTAAATGCTAGACACTATGTTCTTCCTCTTCTTGTTCTTCTTGTTCTTCTTGTTCTAGTCCTTGCTACTCTTCTTCTTAGGCTTGGTCACCTTGCCGGCCTTGGATGATACTCTACCGGGCTTAGCAGAAGCTTGTCCACCTCTCTTGGTTCTATTGTTCTCCCTTCTCTTACCGAAATCTTCCTTGTCCATTTCCATCAAACTTTCTCTCTTGGCAACACTGGTCTTTGCAAGAGACTCGTCGATCACGTTGTCGTCGGAAATGCCTTCCAATAAGTCCATTTTCTTGTTGATTCTTTCTTCAATCGATTGGATTCTGTCGATATCCTTTTCGGCAATGATACTAATGGCATCACCCTTTCTACCAGCTCTGGCAGTTCTACCGACTCTATGGATAAAGTCATCTGGATCAGCAGGTATATCGAAATTTATCACGAGTTCAACGGTTGGAATATCAAGACCTCTGGATGCCACATCGGTAGCAATCAAGATCCGGGCAGCACCGGCCTTGAATCTATGCAAGGAGTTTGTTCTTTCTGATTGGACCATTTCTGAATGTAAGGAAGCCACTCTGAAGTCGAGTTTACGTAAGGTTCTTCTTAAAACTTCAGCGGTATTGGTACGGTTAACGAATATTATAGCAGTAGCCTTTTCGTACTGAGGCAAATTGAGGATACTGTTCAAGTAGGCTTCTTTGACGTAGGAAGGAACAAACACGTAGTTGACCTTAAGACTAGCTGGAATGGCCACTTTATCGACAGAATCCACTTCATGAATAAACACAGGTGGCTTGTTAGGAGCAGTTGGCTTGTCTTTAAGCGCTCTGACAGCATCAGTCACAGTAGCAGTGAAAAGACAGGTTTGTCTTTGGTCAGTTGGCGGTAAGACACTGAAACAACGCTGGAGATCACTACCAAAACTATTACTTAAAAGTCTATCAGCTTCATCCAATACCAAGTACTTAACTCTTCTCAAACCCGCTATGGTTTCTTCACCACTGTTCAATATATGGTCCGCAAGTCTACCAGGAGTAGCGATCACGAAATGGGGTCTTCTTTGGAGTTCTAATGCTTGTTTGACAATATCTTCACCTCCCACAATCACACTGATTCTGATGTTCATGGACGAACCCAAGGCGGCAAATTGTTCGGCGATCTGGAGCGCCAATTCACGGGTTGGTGTAAGCACCAAACCAAAGATCCCAAAAGGGTCTTCTGACCACTGAGTAAGCATTGGCAGGGCAAAGGCGATGGTCTTACCACTACCGGTTTTGGCACCTCCGATACAATCGTGGCCGGCCAAGATGGCGGGGATACACGCGGCTTGAATGGCGGTAGGGGTGTGAATCTTCATGGCAGCAAGGGCCTCTGAGAGCCACCTGGCGACCCCGAGCGATTCGAATGACATGGTTTTAGTGCTGTTTAAGTTGGTACTGTAACTTTAGGTGAAAATGAGATGAGATGTTCTGTCACGTTTTGGTGCACGTGATCAGGCATCCTATATAGTACCAGTCTCAGCATCGGATTTGCAGTATTGCCACAGCATGTTACGAGGAATTACGAGATGGGGCATACGGGGCATGATGCGGCCTGCGCAAGCTAGGCCGTTCTTCCTGTCGCCTTCATTCACACCGGAAGCCATTCCAGAGGAAGAAGAAGAAGCCATCAAGGTCCACACACCTACCAATTACGTCATACATACCCAAGGTACCTTGGAGTCTGATCCCGAGTTCGGGACGTTACCGATGTCAAGTGTTACCCGTGGAGACGAAGTTATCAAGTACAGCGACTTGGGGTACGACGAAAAGGGTCTTAACGCCCGTTTGATCTCACTCAGCGAATATTTTTTCGGTAACCTCCACCACACCCATCATGTGTTCTATAACACAGTTAATGCATTGTCCAAACAAGGTAAGAAAACGGAAAACAGAACGTTCATTGATCTTATGGTGATCCGTGCCAAGAGTGGTCGTGGAGGTAACGGATGTGTTTCGTTCTTCCGTGATGCCAACCGTCCCGTTGGTCCACCAGATGGTGGTGACGGTGGTGATGGTGGTGATGTCTTCATCAGCGTTGTGGATAGAAACATGAGTTCTCTCCACAAGATCAAGCGGACCTACGAAGCCAAGAGTGGTACTCCCGGTAAGGGAAGTCAATTGGACGGGGCCATTGGTGAAGATGTGATTATAGAGGTGCCAGTGGGAACTACCATCAGGTGGATTCCGGATCCAATGGTGCTCAAGAAGTACTTGCACCGCAAGGAAGGAGAACAATTGGACGATATCAAGCTCGAATTGAAATGTGACGAGTCAAACAATATTCAGTTGCACCGTAACGGGTATGAGCCGGGTGAAGGCTGGGTGTACAAGGAAAATGACGAGGACTACTACAAGTCGCGGGACTACTTCACTGAGCTTAACGACCGAGTAATGGAGTACGACACTGAAATTGTAGAGGAAGAGTTTAGACTGGACAAATTCCCTTTGGTAGGTATTGATTTCGACAAGCCTACCAAGAGACCTATTCCCTTGTTAAGAGGTGGAAGAGGTGGTATGGGAAATATGCATTTTTTAACCAAAGATATTAGAAATCCTAGATTCAGTAAGAGAGGAAGAGAAGGAATCACCTCGTTTTTCCTCCTTGAGCTTAAATTAATTGCTGATTTAGGTTTGGTAGGTTTGCCTAATGCCGGTAAATCCACCTTGTTGAGAGCTATTTCCAGAGCCAGACCCAGAGTTGGCCATTGGGAATTCACTACCTTGCAACCTACCGTAGGTACTATTTTCACCAGTATCGACAAGGATCCATTCACTGTGGCAGACATTCCAGGGATCATCAAGGGAGCCTCCCAAAATAAAGGTATGGGTCTCGATTTCTTGAGACATATCGAAAGATCTGGAGGTTTGGTTTTTGTTGTTTCACTTGAAAAGGAAGATCCAGTCGAAGATCTCAAGGTGTTACTTGAAGAAGTCGGAGAAAAGAGAATGAAGGACAAGAAGGTTTTGGTGGTGGCTACAAAGGCGGACTTATCTGAAACTGCTGCCGGGTTTAATAAGTTAAAAGACTTTGTTGAAAAAGAAGAAGGCTGGAAAATCGTTCCCGTATGTGCAGAAAAAGGAGAGAATGTCGAGAGATGTATCAAGTTGATGAGTGAAGTTGCGTACAGTCAAAGGAGTGAACAAAGCCTTTCTGTATCGTGAAGAAAGTGCATGCAGTGGAATTAAAATTAATTGAAGTGGATTGACTAAAAGGTTTAATTCAAGTGTAGCGGCTCTTTTTATGGGAGTTCTTTACACTTTAAAGATCGTTGTCAAGTCGTAATTACACACACGGCGAAAGCCTCCCTTGGAAAGCAACTCCTACCAATTCCACCGCAATTATACCGTTCAAATTAAGGGTAAGCAAACACTGTAAAGTATTTGCAACTCTTCGCAATAATTACAATTACAACACATGCATCCAAATGCAACCATTCGCAACATTCCAAGAATTCGCAGCTATAATTGAAACTACAGCTACGCGTTTGGGATCACGACTGAAACCCGTTTGGTGATGATTTAGAAACACATTTTAGAAACACGCGATCGGCAAATCAAATCGAGGTGGTGATACAGGCGTCTTGAAGTGTCAGCGAACCTGCGAACCTGCGAACCAGAACAGAATGATAAAGGTTGAAGCAGTAACAAGATCCTTACTACCCTGACACCCTTTCCTTCAGGTACACGCCTGGAAGTACAAACTGAGGAGTGGGCTCGCAACCGTCGTTTCAAAACCATCGATCCGTTCAAAAGGTAAGCGAGATGGAACCGCGTGTCCAAGCCTCAACATCAAGCGAGATGGTGCGACAGGAAATTACCTGAAACAAGTTAAATTGTGAATTTCACAGTTAAGGTGATTTCATCCTACCTGGTTTGCACGTGCAGCCATCGTGAAACGTATATAGTAGAACCAATATAACAATAGAGATCATATTATTACAAACCAGATCTCTGTCGAGCAACAGCAACGACGGAGTGACGGAGTACGGAGTAGAACTACCTGTCAAAGCACATCACATCCACAGTTGCTCCTTCTGTAGCGTTGCAACACAAAGAATGTGGTGGTTTTGGTGAGAATGTGGTTGATCTAGACCGAGGGTTTGATCTGGTTACCACTACGGAATGGATCGCTGGACCAACGCTGTGTCAGGCAATTATGGTGCGATTACAGATCAACTGATCCCCCTAGCAATGCTGGTAATGATATCAGCTGATAGGCAATTATGGTGCGATTACAGATCAACTGATCCCCCTAGCAATGCTGGTAATGATATCAGCTGATAGGCAATTATGGTGCGATTACAGATCAACTGATCCCCCTAGCAATGCTGGTAATGATATCAGCTGATAGTGCTGGTAATGCCAATGATAAAGATAATGCTATTCTGATAAGTTCTGGTGGTTAACGGAAATGTAGTGGAGTTATGTAGTGGATATTTTGCAATCGAGCTGCGAAGTCGCAACCAACAAAGGGAGAACAAAGGACAAGCGTCTAACGAGGTAGAAGAAACCATGCCGTTGACATTACCACCCTTTGCACGCTTTGTATCAACAGCTGTAGCAGAATGGACCATCACTGAACCGATCTCGCTAAATTACATGCGGGAATGTATGGGTTTTATGTGACAGATGTGAACACAGACCCTGGCAACTGGGTTGGTAGTATACATAGATATGTGGGACTATATGTAGGTTTGAAGATCGATAAATGCAATGTACGTTTCACAGCGATATGGTGAAAAAAAAATTATGGCTAATGGGGTGATATAGCCGTATATAGGGGAATCATTTTGACATCGATGACAGAAACCCCACCCTATACCACCGAGGTTTAGGTTGGTTGTTTTTGTTGAGTAGTTTCAGTTATAATTGGAACCCGCCTACTAATTTTACGATTGCTAGTGGAGATCTAATACCCAATTGGCTTGCTTCCAGAAAACGCATAGAAGCTAGCAGGTTTAAGGAACCATGGGGTTTTGTGTAATATAATTCTATGCGCCTCGACCTCAGTTAAATGTACCACTAAGCGCACTAACCGCGTAGTGTGCAATTACCCATAACCTTTGCGTTGATCAGGTCTAGGGCGGTACCTCAACACCCGCCCTAGGCCCTTATCAATGCGAGGGGCAACAATCACGGGAACTAAAGTTGATGAGCAGTAAAAATAACAAAAATACTGTTGATTGATGGGAACCGCCTTTAAAGTGTGGGGACTATATATTTTTAAACCAAATGTAAAATAGTTGATGAAATCGCAATCATCCAACCATTAAGGATCTAGGTCTAGGCTTTAGGTTATCCTGAAGGTATGATTGGATTCTATTCCATCCGATGAGTCCGGATAAGTGATTGAATTAATGTGCGATGTATCATGTGCAAAAAAGAACAAAATTGTAGACCGAATTATGAGGCTGAGATGATGCTGTATTCCATGGCCTGTAGTCTGTACTATAATGTATTGTACTCCACGGGTCGGGATCGGGGTCTGTGGGTCGGTTGGACTCGGCAACTTTTAATGTATACTGTAGAGGTTGGGGCTTTGAACGCGGATACCGGATATTCTGGCATGTCAAAAGCGGATGTCAGATCAAAAGACCGCAAACCTCAATGGACCCGACCCAGACTTTACACCACACCACATGAACTTACTTTTGATGTCTGCAGATTTAGTTGTAAAACATACAATTATCAAAGATTAACTCTACCCCTGTTACAACTACAACTGGTATGACCGAGTAAACCGAGACATACCCACCAAATCCCCCGCCATTCGCAGTCGTCTCTGATTTTTTTTTTTTTTTAAAATTTTCAAAACCCCCTCTCCCCGTTTTTTTTTTTTTTTTTTTTTATTTTTTTTTTTGGTCGTGAATTTATGCAGATGAAATTCTTCTTTGGTGCATTGTTTGGCCCATGAATAAATGTTATATAACCTGATAGGAATCCCCCCATTCAAATGAGATTGATAATAATAATTCAATCAATATATACAAAGCCTAAATGATGGCATCGCATGATCCATACCAGTTCAATTCAATAGAAGCAGCATTACCTGCACAAGTTCTTGTTCAAGTTCCCACCTCAGGTAGCGAGAGCTGTGCATCAACGCCTAGCGATGACTACTTCTCAATCAGGCCCAAACTATCAGTAACAATTTCTAACGAGATAAATTCCACACATTATCCGATGTATCATATTCCATACACTTCAAACTCTACCAATAACCTTAGTTCCCCGCCTGAATACTTAAGTGCAGATTATGAGGCTGACGAGGATGAAAATGATTGTAATGACGAGGAAGACGGCGATAACGGAGGCCTTTTTACCCCATTCACACCATTCACACCATTAACACCTTCATTAGATTTCGATGAAGATGAGGTGCTTCAGCTGCTGCTGGGAATGTTTACGCATCATGAAATAAATTTAAATCTTGACATGATTAAGAACAATAAAAATATAAAAGAAATCAATGGTGACCATTTAAAAACTATCAATGGTGATTTAAAATCTATGACTATCGATGATATGAAGAATTCTTTTGTTGCCAATAATCGTCCATATAAATTTCTTATTGTTGATGATAATCCAATTAATCTTCGTATATTAGAAAAAACCCTTGTTAAGTGTTATCCAAATTGTTCAATTACTAAAATCGTCGATCTGACCAAAGTTCAAAATACCGTCATGAAGAAACATTTCGATATGGTGTTTTTAGATATTGAAATGCCTTGTATTACCGGAATTGAATTGGCTAAATTTATGAGAAGCCAGAAAAAATTCGATAAATGGGGAATTGTTGCTGTTACCACCAGAAACAATTCTAAAGACGTTTCTATCTACAGATCTTCCGGTATTGACTTTACCTTTCCTAAACCATTATCCAATAACCATCAATACATTCTCAACACTATCGAATATATTATTGAAAAGAGATGCAAAGGACGGAAATAAGCAAAAGCAAAAAAAATTATTAAGTTTATCCACCTAAACTCACCTACAAAGTACCCCGTACACAGTACAGTACACATTCACTCACCTACAGTCCTTCCTTTCCAAGCTGATAGATCACAGCAACTATTTTAATGTATTATAATGACCACCCCATAAATATTTTTAATCATCCAAGTTTACGAATTGATACGAACACACTCACATACACATACACTTACACATCACATCTCACATCTCACATCCAAATCAAAAGAAAAACCCCACCATTTAGCGATCGCCATATGGAACTCCCTTATCGAAAGTGGGTCCACATTTATAGAGAACGCAATATAGACTAATAGTAACGACCTACTCAAAAACAAAACTAAATTGTAGAATTATAAGATAGTAGCAGCACTAAGTGGAAAAAAAAAGCGCCTTGGGACCAAATATTGGTCTTAGACATCCCATGTGATCCTCTTACCTAAAACGCTGCCAGGTGGGACCTGCAAGGCATAATGTCACTATGATGATCATAGTGACATGCGGATATTATTTATTTGGTCCCAACTTTTTAGTTCCTGCTTAGTCGATTAGTCACAGGTAGGACTATTATTTTATAACAAAAATCGTAAACTGATTACACTAAAGGGTCGGGAGGGGACCAAATACACAAATAATTGTTCATTGAAGATGTGTAGAACAATAACAATAATAGGGGCCCTATCTATATCAATAGAAAGATTTACCATATTACCATATATGACAGCCCAACAAGTTCTGTTTGGCTCTTGGCGGTCTAGAATATTTTAGTTTAACCTATCACTATTTTTGTTAGACAATTCAATTGTCAAAATAAAAAGCACCATGTACTCAAGTTGAGGCGGGTCCACAGGTTTAAGGCGCGCCACTGGCCGGTAAGTGCGTTGGGAATATGCTCAATATTGTTAGTGCGTTCCTAATCACTGAACCGGGACTGTGTGCAGGACCAGGTATGGGTACATATATACTGTATCATTTTTGTTCGGTCCTGTACCTTCGATTTCGGAGATACTCCGAATTAGGATATTAATTATTGAGCCTCTTTGAGTCTATGAATGCCAAGTAGCGCCAATCTTTTCTTAAAAGGATCTAGATACGAATACCTGAATGACCTTGTTCCGCTTGATCCACATTTCCATTACTTCCTCTACCACTACTGATCTAATGGTCTACCCCACTCAACCCTTTTTTTTGCTGCTTCCCCCCCTTGCTTCTGCTTCTAGAATGCATCAGTAGCAAAAACTCACAGGCTCAAAGCCTACATCTACATGGTGCATTATAAACTTACATTTCTACTCCCACATTCTAGACCCCCTCCTATTGATTTAGCAAAGTACAATCAATTGGACTAAAGATTCATACTTTTTTAGTAACCCCCCTTTGCTATTACAATCTATAAGCGAACTATTATTGTAGGTTTCAGCTCTTTGTCTGTCCAAGATGCCTCTCTTTTGTTTGACCTGAATTTTATTGTCTATTGTTGTGGAGTTATCGGGCTACTTTTGACGGATCTGTAGTGAATTTTTCAATTTATGCCCGAGTCCGGTTGCTACTTTTGACGGATCTGTAGTGAATTTTTCAATTTATGCCCGAGTCCGGTTGCTACTGCAGACAATTTTGTATATACACCAGCTCGTATGGCGCAGTGGTAGCGCAGCAGATTGCAAATCTGTTGGTCCTTAGTTCGATCCTGAGTGCGAGCTTCTGTATATTTTTTTGGCTTTTCTCAACAATAGGTTGCTAAGGCCCACACAAGTTGACAATACGATCCTGACACAGATATAAGGGGTTATATATCAAGTGTAACCGGGCCTTTATAGGCATCCTTTTTTTTTGTTTTAATTAAAATTAAAAGATTAATTTGTATAACACTTTTATTTCTACTTTCCCTGATTTAATGTCTGACATAACCCAACCATGTTCATTTCTGAATATAAAAGAACGTTAGACCAAGCTTTACCAGAAGCAAATTATCAATTTGTCACTAAGAACAGGAACTTGCGGGAATCTCCGGTAACTCCGAGCTTCACCGAGACAGTTGACCTTTATTTAAGGGAAGCTGAACTCAACCGTCAGATTGAAGAATGGGTCCAGAAGAGAGATTTACTTGCACAATGTGTAGCCATTGAAAGGAACCAGGAAGAGCAAAAAGTGGAACTGTTGGTTTCTAAATGGCAGCAAGTCATTGAGCAGGCAAAAGACATGAAAGGTACGGAACAGTAGTGGAAAAAGTGGAGAGGTCTTCGTTTGGTCAGGCTTCCATTATTAAAGCAATTGGCTGATAATTCCAACAATTGGGAATGGGGGAAGTATCAGATACCCGTCAATTCACCATTTTCTTAATTACCATTTTTTTAATTGCATATAAATTGCATTTGGTACGATATTACGATTTTTTCAAAATTTATTTGTTTTTTGAAATAAATTTTATAATATATTAATTTTACGATCAAAGAACATTAATTATTACGATGACGAAAAATCAAAACTCAATTCAATATTTTATTTATTCAGTTAGGTCTTATTCAATTCTATATATAATTTTTCAGGTTTATCATCAATATAGGTTTTTCTAAACACCATGTAATTATTTAAGTACTAATGTAGTAATAATGCTTTGGAATTAGTAAACCAAACCTGTTTAAGATTAAGACCAAAAGAATTGATTAAGATAAAAGCAATAATGGAAAAACTAAACAGTTTTAGTGCTTTTGCTGTCTTTTCGTTGTCATATATCCCAGAAGTAGGTCGAATGTATATACAACAATTATAGTGTGAACATGAAATAAGGACAATCTGAAGTCAACTGTGGTCTCCTACATGAATTTAATGCAAGCTGAATTAAATAAACTTTGATCCAAACTGTAACTAGGTTGCATCTTGTGACTTTCCAATACAGTCTTTGTTTCTCTGGTTACTACTCTGTATTTTGCACCCATTGAATGCGCCATTGAAATCACACTCTAAGGATTCAAATCGCTAAATCTCTCAGAAATAATATAATTGACAGGATTGTTACCTTATTCTCTTAATGGGCTCTGTTTTACATCTTCTGTTCTTGTGTATACTGTTAATTGTTGATTGATAGCGGTTTGATCCTATGGTTTCCCCATACTCGCCTAGTTTCCAACATTTTAAGCGGTATATCAAAATTCCACGCTTTCAACACTTTGAGAAGTCCGCCTTATACTACTCCATAGTAGCAGTCTGAATTGACGAGGTCCTACATTCACTATTTGACACAGTCTATTACCTATCCGTTTTGGGCTTAATTACCTGCATTATCGTGCACTGCACGACCATCATCTATATGTCACACCTCAAAGGCAAAGTTGCAACCGTAGAGATGACTATAATGACAGGACCCATAATTCTATCACAGGAGGAGGGTAAAATACGAAAGGAAGTCTTTGATTCCGAAAGACTCACAAAAATCCTCATTTCTTTATGTAATGGACTCGATTCTACCGCATTACAAATCCATCTGATAGTTGAAAAAGTTAATAATGAACTCCCAGATGAGCTCAATATCGTGGAATTTTATGATCTAGTGGGTGAAACTTTGGCCTCTAGAGTCATCTACCACCCAGACTATTCGAAATTGGCCGGAAGAATCCAGGCCTTCAAAATTCAACAATTGATAAAATTGAGTTTCAGTGAGACTATGATGAAACTTCACCAGATCAACTCCGAATCGCCATTAATATCGGAAGAATTTTTGGCCCAGGTTATGGAAAATAGAGATTATTTTGATGGTTTAATTGTGCCCGAAAGAGATTTCGATTTGCCATATTTTGGTATGAAAACCTTACAGAAATCGTACCTCTTATCTGATGGAGATAACGTAGCAGAAACCGTACAGTACATGCTTTTGAGGGTAGCTATTGGTATCCATGGAACGAATTTGGAAGATGTCAAAGAGACATACGATTTGATGTCCGAAAAGTACTTTATCCATGCATCTCCAACCCTTTTCAACGCAGGTACCAGACATAACTATTTGTCTTCTTGCTTCTTATTAGCCACAGACGAAGACTCCATTGACGGAATCTATAAGACCCTCCACAAGACAGCCCTTATTTCCAAAGCTGCTGGTGGAATTGGGCTTCATGTGCATAACGTGCGGTCTAAAGGCTCCAAGATCTCATCTACTGGTGGATCATCCAGTGGTCTCGTGCCTATGCTTCGAGTATTCAATAACACTGCAAGATATGTTGACCAAGGAGGAAACAAGCGTCCTGGTGCATTTGCCATATACATAGAGCCATGGCATGCAGACGTAGTAGATGTACTCAATTTAAGGAAAAACCATGGTAAAGAAGAGTTGAGAACCAGAGACTTATTCTACGGCCTCTGGATCCCAGATTTGTTCATGAAGAGAGTGAAGAATAACGAAGACTGGACATTAATGTCTCCTAGCGACTGTCCTGGATTGAGTGACTGCTATGGTGAAGAGTTTGACAAGCTATACTGTGAATACGAGTCACAGGGTAAAGGAAAACTGATGAAGGCCCAGAAGCTCTGGCACTTGATCTTGGAGTCCCAGACCGAAACTGGTGGACCTTATATGCTCTACAAGGATGCTTGTAACGACAAGTCGAATCAGAAGAACTTGGGAACCATCAAGTCGTCCAATTTATGCTGCGAAATCGTGGAATACTCTTCCAAGGACGAGACTGCGGTTTGTAACTTAGCCTCTATCGCTTTACCAAGATTCGTTGAAACTCAAGGTGATAATGTCACTTTTGATCTTGAAAAGCTCCATTCAATTGTAAAGGTTGTTACCAGAAACCTTGATAAAATCATCGATGTCACCTCATACCCTGTGGAGACATCCGAGGCTTCAAACAAGCGTCACAGACCAATTGCAATTGGTGTCCAGGGTCTTGCAGATATGTTCTGTGAGTTGAGACTTCCATTCGACTCTCCAGAAGCTAGAGAATTGAATATCCAGATATTCGAGACCATTTACCATGGTGCAATTGAGGCCTCAATTGAACTTGCTAAAGACAAAGGAGCCTACGCCAGTTTCGAAGGTTCACCAGCCTCTCAGGGAATACTTCAGTTCGATATGTGGAAACACACTCCATCAACATTGTACAACGACTGGGACGATCTCAAGGCCCAAATCAAGGCCCATGGGCTCCGTAACTCGCTTCTTGTTGCACCCATGCCTACCGCTTCTACTTCACAAATCTTGGGCTTCAACGAATGCTTTGAGCCTTTTACTTCCAATATATATACCAGAAGAGTCTTAGCAGGTGAGTTTCAGGTGGTCAACCAGTATATGGTGAAAGATCTTATTGATTTAGGACTCTGGTCGTCTTCTATGAAAGACCAGATTTTGTTGGATAACGGTTCTATCCAGAACATTGCCAATATTCCTGATGATATCAAGAAACTCTACAAAACCGTATGGGAGATTTCCCAAAGAAGTATTATCGATATGGCCAGCGATAGAGGGAAGTTCATTGACCAGCTGCAGAGTATGAACATCCATATGGCCAATCCTACATTCAGTAAATTGACCAGTTGCCACTTCTACTCATGGGAAAAGGGCTTGAAAACAGGAATGTACTACTTGAGAACTCAAGCTGCTGCCCGTGCTATTCAGTTTACTGTTGATATCGACTCCGAAGAACTCAAAAAAAGTACTAATAAAACCCTTACTAGAAAGACCTATACCCCACCTATACAATTCCCAAGCCCAAGGGAACAATACAACGGATCCAGAGAAAGGGATTCCGATTCTGAATCCACCCCAACTCCTAAAAAGCAAAAGCTTTCCGAAAATTACGATATTTATGATGAAACTCCATTATCTTGTAATATAGAGAACCCAGAACAATGTGAATCATGTTCTGGATAAATGTACGTAGAACCAATAAATCAAAGAAGCCAGCGTGCTGCTGGTATGTATATAAATAATTCCAAAGATGCAGTAATGGTGAATTGTATGGCTTGATTATATTGTTACAGCCATTTATTCATATATAGTGAGGTTTACATGTCTGTAAAATGGTTGCAAAATATGTAGCACAACCTAGCAAAGTTGCACTTGCAACAGTAGTACACATGAGAGACTACCCTGTACCATTCTAGCATAGATACGAGACCTCGTCAAGTCATATTCTACCATATAGTGTTCCGTTTTCTGACTTATAAATGGCTGCGAAAAATGTATATACTTGACAGTTCAATAAGCGCCACACAACTAAGCTCACTACACCAATATTATCCTAATATACGTTCCTTTTAGCTATAATTACCTATTTTATACTTATTAAGTCCCCAAATATAATAATGGAGAACATCGAGTGAAGTGATTTGGTTCCTATGGTACAAATACATCTTCTATTTATTTTATTTGATGTGAGCCTCCTTGCTCATCTGGTCCTTTGCAACTTCCTGTTTGCATAGTCTACCACCTGTGAGACACCCTGTTGCGTCACGAAGAACTTTCTTCTTTGCTTGTCTGACCATATCAAAACACCCACTTCAGAGGCATAATTAGATAACACCTCAAACTCTTGTTGGTTGGCAAAATCTTTGAACAAATAACCTTCGAAAGTTTGAATTCTGTCCAATTCCAATTGCCATAATTTAATTTGATCTACCACAGTTGGAGGAAGCAACTCCAATTTATGCTGAGCTACAGATCCATCTCTTGACAACATCTGTGATTGAGGAGCTCCACCAGCGGTGTTAATGTTGTGACTGGCATCGAATTCGATCTTTTTATCCAATTTTTCTTTGGCCAATAATCTCATTTGTGGATGGGCATGAGTTTCTAAGAACTTAATGATTTGGTCGGCAGTAATACCGTTATATAATGCATTCCGGATACTTTCTCTGGTGATTTGTCCACAAACCATATTAGCAAATCTAGTCTTTAAATGAACAAAAAGATTAAGAATGGCGATTTCCAATGGGGAAGTGGAGTATGCATACATTTTAAAGTTGGTTTCAATAATGATGGTACCTTGTTGGGAAGAAGGAGTGGATGGAGCAGTCAATGACTGTTCATCATTGGCTTCTAATGCTTGTTCTACTGCCAAAGAAGGAGATTTAAGAGCAGCAGAATCGGAGGTTAATGTGGTAGCAAGTCTGGTTGGGTAGAAACGAGAAGAATGTTCACTTCTTTGGTATACCAAACCGTAATCTTTCAAATCAGCAAGCATACTGACTTGAGTAGCACTTAAACTGGACACAGTATAACTTTTTCCTAGTTCCAAAGAACCTAAAATGAAGATAAAATTCAATACATCCACGGGATCCATATGTAAATCTTGAGTTAAGTTAAGATATTGAAGTAATAAGGTCCAGATTTGTGCATTGACGTCTTGTAACAAGAACTGGAACCCCGAATTGGTAATTTTCAAGTTATTAGGATTGGTTCCAGGGCCTTCCATTAAACCACCCAGTTTAAGGAGTGACAACACGGAAGTTGATGGAGTCATGGTGGATTCAGTCCCCACCATAAAATGCAAAATAGTTTCCCATTTCTGAGAAGCAAACTTATCTAAAAATGCAATGTCTACCTTATGTTTATCCAGGGTAGTACACAAGTTACCAAAGGCATTTGCCGCTTGGGATCCTGTTAAACAATCTCTGAAGTTTTGTTGGAAAGTTACATTCAATCGTATATGATTTCCAGTACTATCTTCTTTGATCAAATGCAATGCTTTAAGTCTTTTTAATGATTCGAATTGAAGTTTTCTTGCTCCTGGCTTACACCACTTATCCATATCTCTCAATGCCACAGGCTTATCATTAAACAACATGGTCATAATGTAGAACTTGGCCATTGGTGGAAGCAATCTAAAGATCGAAAGACATGTTGCTGGAGCCTCGTAGAGCTTGGATTGGACTGATTGTGGAAGTCCCTCGAGGTACTCGTTGACAGTGGCTCGGAATAGGTTACTGGACGACATGATGAACTGACTGGCCAGCGAAGTTGGTGATGTCTAGCGCCAATAGTGAGACTGTTAGGATTCTTGATAGTGTAGATGAGAATTAGTATGGAGGAGTATATACAGGCACAAACATATGGTAGGAAGGGAAGAGACCACACAAAAGAAGAGAAAGAAAAGTGGTGTAAAAAATAGAGAACTCTAGAGAGAGGAGACGAGGAGAGTAAGAAAGGATAAATGAGGGGAACTTCAACGTTCTATGACGTTCCATGGTCTATGCATTTGCTGCGCTAAGTAAAGTGTACGGTTTATGTAGTGTGAGTTTGGTGGTAGAACTGGTAGCGGATCAGAGCGAATAGTAAAGAGTGGGAAGGTAATGGAGGAAAAGGGTGGGAAGGAGAAGAGTCACGGGACACGCCAGAATAGACAGTAGTTGCATGGTCCCGATCTCGCTAAATTTACCACTAATTCGTCTTGTTCCGCCAGTTTTGCAATCTCTTGAAGTTGTTTCAGATTTTTCACCTGTGACAGAACTAGCCCAACTGGAACCAACCTCAAACACCATGGGACTACAACAATTGGAGTGAAAAATGACATAAAAACGACACAAAATGACATTAAAATGACACAACAAGCGTCAAGATCCACTCACTTCCCTTTTCAGCTACCCCTTCCGCAGACTTCGCCTGTTTCCTCAATTACAAGCCCGTTATAAATCCTGTGCTTACATAACCTTCGTGAATATTCTCGATCTGAGCCTGATTCGGTGCGTCTCATCTTTCGCCACCACTGACGATGAAACAGCATTCGAAACACCAGGGAAAACATCCTTACACCCAATTACCAGGCCACCATAACCCAGAGTATTTTTCTATCGCTTTGAAACCTCGTTTTTTTCCCCCATTTCGTTCCCTCTTCTAAACCCTTCTGTAGCTTCAACCGTAAATATGACTGATTTGGCGCCCGCGCACGACCTCCCATCTCAAAAGTTTTGAGAAGACCTGTTTGTCATCAAATACATATTACCAGTGTTATCACCCCTAAAAACTACCCACCCAAATTCCTGGTTAACACGATGTCCAAGCGTAAGGCCTCCCATATCGAAGCCGAATCAGATCACGCTTTCCAGGAGCTCTTACAGCCAACCTACAAGGGGAAAAAGCTTCAAGATGAGATCAATACCGCCGAAGACAAATGGAATCTTTTACCAGCTTTCCTTAAAGTTAAAGGTTTAGTGAAACAACATTTGGATTCTTTCAACTATTTTGTGGATGTGGATTTGAAGAAGATTATACGAGCCAATGAGTTGGTTCTTTCCGATGTGGATCCTGAATTTTATCTTAAATATTTGGATATTAGAATTGGTCATAAATCATCATCTGCTCCAGGTACTAAAGAAGTCATTTTACCACCTCATGAATGTAGATTACGTGATTTGACTTATTCTGCTCCAATCTATGTGGATGTTGAATATACCAGAGGTCGTAAGATCATTATGCATAAAGATCTTGAAATCGGAAGAATGCCTGTTATGTTAAGATCTAATAAATGTATTCTTGATGGAATTGATGAAAAACAAATGGCTAGATTTGATGAATGTCCTATTGATCCTGGTGGATACTTTGTGGTCAATGGTACTGAAAAGGTTATTTTGGTTCAAGAACAATTATCCAAGAATAGAATTATTGTGGAATCTGATGATAAAAAGGGAATTGTTCAAGCTTCCGTTACTTCTTCCACTCATGAACGTAAATCCAAAACTTATGTTATCACCAAAAATGACAAGATTTACTTGAAACATAACTCCATTGGTGAAGATATACCCATTGTCATTATCTTAAAGGCTGCTGGTATCACTTCTGATTTGGAAATCTTACAATTGGTTTGTGGTTCTGATTCTAACTATCAAGATTTATTCGTGGTTAATTTCGAAGAAGCTGCCAAATTACAAGTTTTCACTCAACAACAAGCTTTAAACTATGTTGGTAAAAGAGTTAAGACCATTAGAAGAGCCGGTGCCCCTAAATTATCTCAATTACAAGAAGGTATTGAAGCTATTGCTACCACCATCATTGCCCATTTGACTGTTTCTGACCTTCAATTCCGTGAAAAGGCCCTTTACATCGCCACCATGGCCAGAAGAGTCATTATGACCATGCACAACCCTAAGATGGTTGACGATAGAGATTATGTTGGTAACAAGAGATTGGAATTGGCCGGTCAATTGATGTCCTTATTGTTTGAAGATTTGTTCAAGAAGTTCAACTCCGATTTCAAGGCCAATATCGATAAGATTTTGAAGAAACCAAGTAGAACTTCTGAATTCGATGCCTTATTATCCATCAATATTCACTCCAATAACATTACCATGGGTTTAAACAGAGCCATTTCTACCGGTAACTGGTCCTTGAAACGTTTCAAGATGGAAAGAGCCGGTGTTACCCATGTTTTATCCAGATTATCATATATATCAGCCTTGGGTATGATGACCCGTATTTCATCCCAATTCGAAAAGTCTAGAAAGGTTTCTGGTCCAAGAGCTTTACAACCTTCTCAATTCGGTATGTTGTGTACTTCCGATACCCCAGAAGGTGAAGCCTGTGGTTTGGTCAAGAACTTGGCTTTAATGACACACATTACTACTGATGATGAAGAATTACCAATCAGGAAATTGTGTTTTATTTTGGGTTGTGAAGATATCCTCGGTCTCGATTCTGCTACTTTACATTCTCCTGGTAATTACGGTATTTTCTTAAACGGTACTTTAATTGGTACTTCTAGATTCCCAGCTAAATTCGTCAATGATTTCCGTCAATTAAGAAGAACTGGTAAGGTTTCTGAATTCGTTTCTATCTACACCAATAACCATCAAAGTGCCGTCCATATTGCTACTGATGGTGGTAGAATTTGTCGTCCATTAATTATTGTGGAAAACAATACTTCTAGAGTTAAGGCTCATCATTTATATAAACTTCAAACTGGTGAATGGCAATTCGATGACTTCTTGGTTCATGGTTTGGTAGAATATTTGGATGTTAACGAAGAAAACGATTCCTTAATTGCATTATATGAAAGAGATCTTGAATCAAATGTTACTGGTCAAGTTACTCATTTGGAAATTGAACCTTTCACTGTTTTAGGTGCTGTTGCCGGTTTAATTCCTTATCCTCATCATAACCAATCTCCAAGAAATACTTATCAATGTGCTATGGGTAAGCAAGCTATTGGTGCTATAGCCTATAATCAATTCAGAAGAATTGATACTTTGTTATATTTCATGGTTTATCCACAACAACCTATGGTTAAGACCAAGACCATTGAATTGATCGATTATGATAAATTACCAGCTGGTCAAAACGCTACCGTTGCCGTTATGTCTTACTCTGGTTACGATATTGAAGATGCCTTGGTTCTTAACAAATCATCTATTGATAGAGGTTTTGGTAGATGTCAAGTTGTTCGTAAAAACACCATTCAATTGAAGAGATATCCTAACCACACCAAGGATATTGTTTCTGGTATGAGAGTTGATGAAGACGGTAAGCCTATTTTCCCACACGAAGCCTTAGGTCCAGATGGTTTGGGTGAAATTGGTGCTAGAGTTGAAAATGGTCAAGTTTACGTTAACAAATGTGTTCCTACCAACGCTGGTGAATCAGTTTTGGGTCATAATGAACAAGCTCAACTGGCTGAAAGTCACAGAGAAACTCCTGCATTTTACAAGGGTCCAGAACCTTCTTATGTTGATCAAGTTATGATGTCTGTCAGTGATAACGATCAAGCATTAATTAAGGTCTTATTGAGACAAACCAGAAGACCAGAATTAGGTGATAAATTCTCTTCTAGACACGGTCAAAAGGGTGTTTGTGGTATCATTGTTCAACAAGAAGATTTACCATTTAATGATCAAGGTGTAACTCCAGATATTATTATGAACCCACACGGTTTCCCATCTCGTATGACGGTTGGTAAGATGATTGAATTAATTTCTGGTAAGGCCGGTGTTCTTAATGGTTCCTTAGAATACGGTACTTGTTTCGGAGGAAGTCAATTGGAAGATATGTCCAAGATTTTGGTCGAAAAGGGTTTCAGTTATTCTGGTAAAGATATGTTATATTCTGGTATCACAGGTGAATGTCTTCAAGCATACATTTTCTTTGGACCAATTTACTATCAAAAATTAAAGCATATGGTTTTGGATAAGATGCATGCCAGAGCCAGAGGTCCAAGAGCCGTTCTTACCAGACAACCTACTGAAGGTAGATCTAGAGATGGTGGTCTTAGATTGGGTGAAATGGAAAGAGATTGTGTTATTGCATACGGTGCTTCTCAATTATTATTGGAACGTTTGATGATTTCTTCAGATGCTTTCGAAGTCGATATTTGTAACAACTGTGGTTTAATGGGTTACAACTCTTGGTGTACTACCTGTAAGAGTTCTGAATACATTATCAAGATGACCATTCCTTACGCTGCCAAGTTGTTGTTCCAAGAACTTATTTCCATGAACATTGCTCCAAGATTGAAGTTAGGAGATGTTTTCTAAGATAGGAAAAAGAAACAAGGAACTGATAGAATAAAAATAAAAACTTCCACAACAATTGAACGACATATATATAAAACCTTCCCCTTTTCACCATGAAAAAACGAATTACAGAAAACGAACATAGTCCACTGGTCTTAGAACCAGTACAAAAATAAAAGTAATATAGAATAGCATTTAATTAAACGATATTGTAAAGGTAAAAAATCAGGAGTAGAGGTTTAAGTAGTTTTTTTTTTGCAGCTATTGGTATTACATAATAATCAGCCGTTGCTTATACATCCTACATGTGTCTGGTAAACCATGCCAAATTCAGCCGTTTTAATCAGGCACTTTATGTACGTTAGAGAAGCACCAATACGGAAGTCCGTCCATGCCCTCAGATCTGAGTCCCTGGTTGACATGCTGCTTTTATTCGATGCAGTAGGGCAATCTGACTCGCCTATCTTTAAATTGCACAAATGAGGATTTACCCCAGAATAACTCGCCAGCAAGAAATTTCACACCCATACTGCTCTAACAAAACCTACTCGGAAAAACCTACACTACACGCTCCCGTTTTCTCCCGCCATTTAGCTCTCCAAAAAAACATTTTGGTTCTTTGACGAACAAATCGTGACTGTCAAAGGGACCCATATCGCTCACCACAAAAGCTGAAAAATTGCCCTAGAAAGTCAATTTAGGGGCTCTTGGCATGACCCTGTACTGCGGGGCTACCAATTAGGAACAACCACCGGGCCAATGACATCAACTACTTTGCTTAAGATCCTTCCACTATAGTTGCGCTATTGTTTGGTCGTGATGTGCAAATCCTTCCTAGCCAGGAATCATCACCAAGTGAAGATCTCCAAACCAGTCGCACTTAACCACCAACCAACCCTTAAAAAAAGAAGAGCTAACCAAATGGCACGTGAATAGCCCTCACGCGTTGTCCGGTATACATGCGTGTGACAAGATCATCCACAGGTTATCTAAAACCACATAGTAATAGTAGTAGTAGTAGGGACCCCCCTTTCATCTTTGATCTTACTATTGCTTTACCAGGCTCCCAGATGCACGGCCCATCCCCTCCCACTCGGCTGGTATTCCAACCCCGGCTCATACTCGGATGTCTCCTTCTTTTGGTGATCATACTTTGGTCCAATAACCCTAATGATAACCACTTGGAGTTAGAAGACGCTCTATTCTTGACCAAGAACTCGCTTAAAGAGCTCAAGGAGCAGTACTTACCGCCCAAGAAGAATCACCATCAACAGCATCATCAGAACGAACATGATCCACACTCTCAGGCCTTGGAGATCGACTATCCCTTGGGCAATGCTGTCAACTCCTTTCTCCCTATAGACGCTTCCATTGAGTACAACACCACCTTTGGCAATGGTAGCATTCATACCCACGAACTCAGGGCGCGGTACGCCGCTTTCAGTCCTATCTTGAACAGGGAGTTGAAGGGCCACTTCCATATCTTGGAAGGTGGTGCCTGTTCTCCAATTGAGGGTGATGATCATGCCAATAAGATCCTTATCGTGATGAGAGGAAACTGTACTTTTGTGGAGAAAGTCACCAATATCATCAAGTCAGACATGGACCCAAGGGCTATTGTGGTGGCCAATGACGAGCCCAACCGTGGCTTGGTCACCATGTACTCCAATTCGTTCAATCTGGATGGATCGTTAAGGATCCCTGTGCTCTTCGTGTCGTACGAGTCTTACCACGCGTTAAGCAAGGTGGAATCAGACGACTTGGAGTTACACTTGCTGACCGCGTCTTTTGGCAGCTGGTTCAGCATCATGCTCTCGATGATGTTGTCTCCTCCATTATTGATCTTGATCTTCTACTTAGCTATTGTGTGTGGCCAGAAGATCAGAAGAAGACAAAGAAACTTGCGCAACTCCAAATTGGTGCAAGAGCTCACCGTATATATATTCAACAACGACCATTTGATCGATATCAACTACTTCACCAATTACTTGAAAGTCACAGGCCAAACCACATCTATTCCCAAGGATGACTACTTGTTGGAGTCTCCTAAGACCAGCAATACCTCATCAGCATCGCTATTAAATAAGATCTATGTCAATGGTGTGGATATCCGTGCTAACGCAAGAAACTTACATGTGTTGACAGCTCCAGGCGACTTTTTCCCAGCATATAAGTGTTCCATCTGTTTGGATAAATATACCCCATTGCACTCCAGAGTATTGATCTTGGATTGCAAGCACTTTTATCACGAACGATGCTTATCGAACTGGTTGATCAACTTCAAGAGAAGCTGTCCTTTGTGTAACACCATCATTAACAATCAACATGACTCCCTTCTTGCTGGCCAAGACAGATCATACGATTATGGAAGTGGTTCCGACCTTGAAGCTCAATTGGACCAGGTGCAAAACGATAGAGAGGACCAGCATTCAGGTTTATTGCATAGCGATCATGACCATGGTGAAGACCACCATCATATTGACCATCAGCACCCTGTTAGCGACCACGAAGAGGTTGAATCAGTACACTCTGACACATACCCAACCGATGTCCAGCCGTTCGACTTTGTTTATAGCCCATACCATACGGATCCATCTGAGTTCCCTGATTTTGCACTTCCTACTAGCAGTGTGACTGGCTCACAAGCTTCTGATTCCACTTCGTTCTACTCTGCAGTGAGCGAACCTGGAACTACCTCATCCCAAGCTCCAACATCGGGCCGTTTCTATTCCAAGCCTCTGCATATCTTGAGCCAATTTTCATCTGCATCCACTCTCAATCAAGGCGTTGGTCGTGATTTAAGTGTGAGTATTGATACATCTACTTTTGTCACTCCACTCAATTCTCCAGGTCCTATTGTAAATGATCGTCTCGATTTGGAAAGAACTCCTAGTGGCTCCAATGATACTGTTACAAGTAATGATACTATCAACATGAATCCAGGTCCAGGGCAAGAAAGAGAACTGCTGAATAACGAAGAGAATTAATTTGAATAATGATATTTATATATAGATGCAATAATAATTACGACTTGCATGCACACAATTGGTGCAATACTGAGCTGAATTCTTTTTTAGCTGGAAAATTGCCTGTAGTTGAATAATTGTAATTAAGCTGCTACACAGGAACAATAACACATACTAAAAATAGGCTTAAAAGTACAATTGTTGAATATAGAGGTTATAGGGTCCTGGTTCCTGCATACAGACGACACATAAAAGGGTCTTCAGATCGACCATTTTTCGCTAAAACTGTTTAAGAGTCGGCTAATGTCTTGGAATATCAGCCCCTAATGGTCTCCGGGACTCTCTGAGTCATAGGACCCAAAAAAGAGCTTAAATCATTGATTGTCTGAATTTGGCCATGTAATCGGCCTGCACATAACCCCACAATATACGTCTAGTATACTTCCCCCCACCTAAAGCCCCCACTATAACCCCCACCCAATTTCCCCCACTATACTCCGTGAAAAATCTTCCACTCTTCACCACATCTCCCCATTTCTACACCAATTACGCCAATTATACCAAAAATATGTGGGCAAACAAGAAAAAGCCCTGGCATAGTAAATGTCAAACAATCAGGTATATAAGATTTCACAGCCAAGACATAAAAAAATAATGTGTTGGGAAATCAAACGTTTTTCGGAGTGGGCAAAATTTTATGCAAGAGGAAAGCCGTTGTAGGCTCCGAAAAAATCAAAAATTTATAGTGTAGAACAATAGGGGCTAGTAGCAAGCGATCACGAGATTACAAACGGACAAAAGCTATTGGCCAATAAACAGCGGATTTAGGTGTTTAACAAAACATGGAGTAGGAAAAAACAAGGTAAATCGCCGGGGTTTTGCGCTATTTTCCCCGGACAATCCCGGCCACTGCTATTGGTTGCAGTGCACCCTGTAAATTTTAGTTACCTGCAACCTAACGTACAGTACTGCACCCGGCGATAGGTTTCACTCACACCCACAGTTAGAGAGGATTTTCTACATGAGTGGTAGGTCACGTCACGTGACGCGCTGGGGTAAAAATAAAGCTACCAACCAAATTACTCAACACAATTCTATTCATCGTTCGCGATTCAATGTACATTAGAGTACGGCTATTCAGAGGATAGCTCGTATTAGAACAGATCAGAAACACCCCCATTCCATAACCCCCCACAAAACCAACAACTTCTTCCCCCACACACAAACAACAACAAAAAAAAAAAAGAATGGATCCCGCCGCATCTCTAGACATAGGCGTCAAACATGAACAGACCCGGAGCGGAACCAACCCAGAAAGTGGAGCAGCAAACAACGGAAACAACGGCACCAATGGCACCAGTTTCATCAAGACACAATCACAAGACCGAGAGCACGAAAGCGAATGGTCTACCGAGGAAGCTGGTGGTGGGATACGTGATGGTACCAGTAGTGCCAATGGCAACGGATCACAACAAGACAAGCCCACCAAAAAGCGCAAGAAAAAAGTGGAAATTGCGTGTGTGTACTGTCGGAGATCGCATATGATTTGTGATGATTCAAGACCGTGTCAAAGATGTATAAAGAGGGGAATTGGCCATTTGTGTTATGATGAGCCATCGAATCTTCGTCAGAAAAAGAGGGCTGCTGCGTTGAGGAAGACTCCTAACGACAGCAGAAAGAACTCACCACCGGCGATGTCACAACAGAGTCCTAGTGGCCCTAGTGGTCCGAGTTCTCTTCCGGTTCCGGGCCAGCAGGTGGTGGTATCGTCTTCATCTCCAGGTATGAAGGATCAGAGGTTACAACCTTTGCCACAACCGCCGGGTTCCTTAGGCCAACCACAATTACAGCAACAACAACAGCAACAATTACAACTTCAACAACAGCTGGCATTCCCGCAACAACAACAGCCAAAAACCAACAACTCCGTGTTATCACAGACCTTACCGTACAACCAAGAGCCTTTCTTCTACTCCGAGCATGCGGGCAGTGAATTCAGCTCTTTGAACGATTTCCTTTCGATGATCGACGATCCCGAGCTTGTCAACGGTGCCCTCAACGACGACGGCGCTCGAACCGACCAGATGTTGGGCTTTGGCATGAATAACAGTGGTGCCAACACCCAAGCCATGAACCAAGGAATAAACTTTAACGATCCAACTGCTCAAGCACCAACTAATGCACAATCAAATACACAACAAGGCAATGCCCAACAATCTAATGCACCAGGCGGTCCTGCTGGCGCTGCTCCTGGCGCTTCTGACTCCAGTACCAACCTCAATAATATACTATCATTCTCCCCTAGCACCAATATGTTCCCTACCAACTTCAACGACAACGTGGAGTTGCAGCCACAGCTCCAACAACAAGCCGTACAATCGAACCAGTTCATAAAACCAACCGGGGCTCCAACTCCCGTCTCCAATAGGCCCGCCAGCGCCGGTGCCCAGGCCCCAGTAGGCCAATCATCACAGCAACAAAACGACCAACACCAACCAGTAATCTCCGATTCCGCCAGAGACAAGTTCTTCCTTACAGCTGCGGATCCTACCACCGAAATTTCACCTGAAGAGAGATTAAAACAAGTCATTAAAGCCAAGCTTGAAGCCGGTTTGTTGCAGCCATACAACTATGCCAAAGGTTACGCCAGATTACAAAGCTATATGGACAACTACATGAACGTGTCGAGTCGTCAAAGAATTCTTAAGCCATTGTCGATTTTCAGACCTGCATTCCGTGCCATTGCCCGGACCTTGAAGGATGTGGACTTGGTGTTGGTTGAAGAGAGTTTTGAAAGAATGTTATTGGACTACGACCGTGTGTTCACCTCAATGGCTATACCCGCATGTCTTTGGAGACGTACCGGAGAAATCTATCGTGGTAACAAGGAATTTGCCTCGTTGGTCGGAGTAATGACCGACGATTTGAAGGATGGAAAACTTGCAATTTATGAGCTTATGAGTGAAGAAAGTGCAGTTAACTTCTGGGAAAAATACGGAGCCATCGCGTTCGACAAGGGCCAAAAGGCAGTGTTGACCAGTTGTAACCTTAGAACCAGAGACGGTATCAAGAGAAAGAGTTGTTGTTTCAGTTTCACTATTCGGAGAGACAGGTACAATATTCCTAGTTGTATCGTAGGAAACTTTATTCCTATTGATCCATAATGAAAATAAAAAAAATAAAGAGAGAGGAAACGATCTTCAAATCCATCGAGACTCGAATCAAGACCAATAAGACCAATTTGACAAAGAAAGTGTAGAGAAATGACCATTAATTATTTGGTCAATAAAAACTAAAAGGACCCAGCTCCACCATCTCATAAAAACTCAATTACTCCATTAAATCGTCTTGTTATCTCATAATTTTTACCATGCTGATTATCATGAATATCTGATTGGCATTATTTATCATCCAATGACATTGTATTATATTAATATACGGCCCCAGCCCAGAACGTAGCCACTATGAAATTAATCCAAGGAACTCCATAAAAGTATTAATATAATAACTAACCATCTAGTTATAGTTAAATTAAATAGATAAATTAAATCTATACAAGTACTAGACAGTTCGTATCTAAATATAAGGGCTAGATATTATATCAATAAATTAATGGAAATATAAAACAAAACTTTTAATTAATTTACTAACGATATACTTTAAGACCTTAATAGAAATTACTTCCTAGTTATATAAATGTATACCCAAATTATATGGATTCACATTTGTATAATCTCTGTTATTCCGAGTATTCTATGGCTGTTACTTCTTCAATTTACTTCTTGCTCTACACTTTTTCTTTCAGTTATCTATTCTATTAACTATAGACATTCCCTAGAATATCGTTAACCAGGTATTACCCATGGTCTCTTGACAATTATTGTCACAATTGTCCATTGATTATTGACATTTGACTATTGATAAACGACTATTGAATAAATTATTCTTCGTCTTCTTCTTCGTCATCATCGGCTTCTTGTAACTCTTCAACAGCCATTTCAATATCTTCTTCTTCCTTTTCTTCTTCTCTTTCTTGTTCTCTTTTGGCTTCTTCTTCATCAGCCAAAGCTTCTCTCAATAATCTGAGCTTTTCTTCCTTGAGTTCTCTTTGAACACTGACGTATTGTCCCAATGGAGTCTTGTTCCATTCCAAGTCCTTCAAGAAAGCATCAACTTCAGACTTGTTGGATGGACCGTATTCAACATTGGATCTCTTGGATAAGATAAAGTTGGCATTGGAGTTCAACTTTTCAACCAATTGTTGTAACAGCTTGTTGAACTTGATGTTCTTAGACTTCTTGGTGAATCTTCTAAGTGACAAGATGGCTGGAGTAGACAATTCTGGGAATGCTATGCTCTTGGAGTAGATGTTGAAAAATTCACTAACCAATTCAATGAACTGTTCTTCCAATCCTTGTTGGTAAGTTCTGGTGTTCAAATAACCAGCAGACACCTTTATGTTGTGTTCAAAGTCAAAGTCTTGAAGATTGGTCTTCTTGGAAGCACCAATGGCCTTGGTGAAAATGGTAGAAGTCAAGATTTCATTAAGTAATGGGAAAATTGGAATATAGACTCCGGTGGTTCTAGATAATCTCAATAATGATCTGATGAGGTAGAATCTTAATGGGAAGAATTGAGCAGTTGGGATCAATCTGATGGTACCCAAAGTGACTTGGACCAAAGGATAAATCAATTGGTGTAAAGGATCTTCGGTCTTCTTGGTAGCATCGGATTGGATACTTAAAACACGAGACCAGAAGTCCAAAGAGTGACAGAATTGCCAGTTATAGATCAATTTATAAGCATCCTTACCAGAAGTCTTATCAGTCTTCTTGGAAGTAGCATTTATACTACCTCTCAAGTGAATAGCCAATTGTCTAACGAATTCAAACCCGACTTGGTAAGCTAAAACATGGTTAATACCAAACAATTCACTAGCAGAATTCTTACAGAAATTGATATTGGCCATGGTGTGAGCGTTGGTTTGGATAGAGTTCTTCAAGAAAGAAGAATAGGTAGACTTTAAGATGATTTCCAATACAGACTTTGGATATTCCTTGGCCACATTGTTTAAGAAAGCAAAAGTAGCAATTTGAGTATCTAAACTTCTAGAAGTAGACCAGACTTGGATGGTAGAGTTCAAGAGTTCTTTAAGTAATCTTCTGTAGGATATGTAGTATGGGAAAACTTCTTGTAAAGAGGATAAGATCAAGGAAGCGGTTTCAGTATTAGTGATATCCTTCAATAAGGTTATGTAACAACCAGCTTGAGACTTAAGAATACTGGAGATTTGAGACAAGAATTGGTTCTTTTGAGGCAAGCTTCTGACACCACTTGGACTGACCTTATATTTGATCAATTTTTGAATGGCTTCTGGCAAGTTTTTCAATGCTAAGATCATAAGTTCGGAGAATGCTTTAGGATCAGTGATGGAGTACTTGTATTCTTCGGTTTGGGCGTTGGTGATGTTGACAGCGGCCTTGAATGCCATAGCAATGGTCTTGATTTGCTTGACAGTTGGCTTTTCGAGGTCACTCTTCCACTTTCTCACGAGAGCCAAGGTTATAACGGTCTTGGAAGCGTCTTTCTTGAGTTGTTTCTTGGCTTCTTCTTCGTCTTCTTCATCGGCTGCTGCATCTTCTTCATCTTCATCATCTTCGTCCATGGCGTCTAATGGGTTGACACCTTCGAAATCCAAAAGTTGGTTGTCGTTTTCCTTCAAGTACTTGTAGAATTCTGGATCGTTTTCAGCCAATCCTTTCATACTTTCTTGCATTCCTTCAACATCTTCTTCGTCAGAAGAGGAGTCTTCTTCATCGCTGGCTTCTTCGGCCTTCTTTCCCTTCTTCTTCTTTTCCTTTGGAACTTCAAATCCGCTTTCAAAGAACTCATCTACTGGCATATCTTCAAAGACTTCCTTTGGCTTCTTTGGTTCATCATTTTCGGAGGTTTTGGCCTTCTTTCTGGACGCAATTTTCTTGTTGTGTTTCTGGACCTCCTTACGGTGTTCCAAGGTGTGTTTCAAGTGTTTCGACTGAAACTTCTTGGTGGATTTGGATGTTTTAGCCATGGTGGTTTGGTTGGTCTAGTAATAGTAAGTGAAAAAAAATGAGATGAGATGATGTCGTGCACAAGAGAACTGCGATGGGAGTGCATATGGGACTTGAGAGGTGAGATGGTCCAGATACAGAGATAAGTAGAAGGGGATAAAATGGAGGGAAAAGAGGTGATGTGGGCTGAATAAGGTGATATTGGTGGGTTTAATGGTCTGGTTTATAGTTTAATATTTTTTTCTGAGTGAAAATGGCCCTTTTGTGGTGATAGTTGGTGCTTTATAGTGGTGTTCTATGGTGGGGCGATGGGTGCGAAATATAGAGATGAGATGAGATAAAGAGCTGGGGAAAGAGGGAGAGAGCTGGGACCGTTGACCATGGACTGAAACCGAGGTGCTCGGGTAGTGATAATTTTAGTATCTGGAGAAATTGTGAGTTTTGCCTGAATTAATGGCTTTATCGTTGCTCTACTGGACCATTATTCCTCTACTAAGTATACTACTCCTATGTGTTATACTGTCTGGAACAGAACATGAACTTGAGCTACGAAGCACAGCAACCTACCAATAGCTTATCACACTATTGGCTATGTTAAGCTGTATTAGTTTTCTAACCGTCCTCTATTTAATCTTATCTTTTTACATGGCTTGTATTATATATTATACAGTTCTTGGTTGGGTGCAAAATCCTATACTACATATATCTATCATAAATCGTCTTATTGTACAGTAATTATCACCGGTTTCGAGGAAACCACCCTAAGGAATCTTTTTAATTTTCATCCTTCTACTTCAGTTTATCCTTTGCTCCAAAGGCTTCGCTCATCCACAGCATCAACTTATCGTAAACCGCATCGTTGGCTTTATGGTACAGAATAGAATGGTCGCTATCTGGGAAGAAATGAACATCATAATTTTCAATTCCCGCCATATTCAACTTATCAAGCAACCACAACAGGTTTTGCAAATGCACATTATCGTCAGATGTTCCATGCATGATCAAAAACCTCTTAACTTCTGAAAAACTTTGGAAGTCTGAGATTCTAGCTGATTTCTTGTAGTATTCATTCTGTGAAGGAAGTCCCATTAATCTTTCAGTATAGATAGAATCATAAAAGAGCCAGTTGGTAACTGGAGCCACTGCCATACCGTATTTGAAGGTATTACCAGCATCAAACTCAAGGGTCTTCAATGTAGTAAACCCTCCATATGACCATCCCCAAATAGCTGTCTTCTCTTCATCAATAAACTTCTTATTCACTGAAATATATTCAGACACCACTTTGGTAATATCTAATGGTTCCCAGTACCCTACACGATCTTTAGCAGTAGACTGATAGTTCCATCCTCTTCCACTGGTACCTCTTGGATCAATGGTTAACACAATAGTATCTAATTTTGCACTAACAATGTCTTCAAAATCAACTTTAAATGTTTTGTCAACTATCTGAGATCCTGGTCCTCCATAAACATTTACAAGCACTGAATATTTTCTGTTGGTATTGAAATTTGGTGGTAATATTTCAATCATGCTTACTTTAATTGGACTTCCATCGGGATTCTTTCCTACCACTATTTCTCGGTAAACCTTGGTTGGGATATTAGTGTCCTTGAGATTCTTTTCTGTGATATCAAATTGATTAATGATTGGTTGTTTTGAGATATACTCTTTTGTTTCCTCTTCGGTTAAATGAATTTCTCCCATATTAATTAATTTTTGGGTTGGTTGGGAGGGACCTGTGTAATAAAGATTTAAATATTGGCCATTTCTACTAAACTCAACTTCATGACACCCTTCATCTGTTATCTTGAGAATTTCACCTGGTTTATCAATACTGACCCCAATTAAGTTGGGTTCCATGGGTCCTTTGATTGTTGAAAGAGCATAAACATAATTTTCATGTTTGTCATATGCCACTGGAGAAGAATTGATAATTTCCCAATCTGTTGATTCGGTCAAAAGTTTATATTCAGCAGATTCGACATTTTCAAAAAGTGCCAAATGATATCTTCCCTTGGATACAACCTTATCGATATATTTTCCGTCAGGTAATACTGTCACAGGGACCATTTTTTCAATCCAGCCATTATAGTCATTAGAATCAACGATCTCCACTACACTAACATCATCTGATTCAGGGTGAAACACAACCCTTTTCATCACCTTACTTGTTCTATCGGTGACTTTCATCAAGAACCTTTTATCATCAATCCATGCTCCACTGTAGAAAACAAAACCGGGTTCTTTGAACTTGATTTGGGAAACTTTCTTTTCTGAAACATCATATTTATTAACAGTAACAACTGGATTGGGAGTTCCTGGTTTAGGATATTTGATTGAAGTCTTAATAGGGTATTGGTTGACGTCATCAACTTGGATTTCATCTGATTCTTGGTACTGGATTCCTACCTCGGTTCTGTCTTTGACATAATAGTCAAGTTCGTATTCTTGGACCTTGGTATCATTTAATGTTACAAATATTAAATTCTTTTGATCTGGTGACCACCAGAATAAAGTATCATCACTTGACACTTCTTCTTCGTATACCCAATCAGGTTTTCCGTTGAAAATATCCTTAGATCCATTGGAAGTGATTCTTTCAATATTTCCCGATTTCACATGCTGAAGATACAAATCATGGTTGAATCCAAAGACAATATAGTCACCATTCGGAGAAAACTTAGCAAAATGAAGCTTGTCTAAAATCTCCGATTCTAATGTGTCTCCAGGATGGTTTAATTTTTCAAGGTTTGCAGGTGGTTGAATCGGCACAAAGTTCCCGTTTTGATATATCCAGTATATGGCAAAACTCAGATGTCTCCATTGGTCAATAGAATCGGTCATCACGATATGAGGTGTTGTAGGTTTGTTAAATGGGTGTGCTGGATTAAGCTGGATATCTTGAATATGAAAGAAATTGTTCTTGTATGCAAATTTACCATTGGATATGACTGGTTTGGAATATTCGGTATTCATTTGTTTAATGACAAATGTATGTTTGGGGCCTAATGTAAGGTAGTAACCACCTTTATCTTCTCTTTTTTCATTTTTCTTGGACTCTGAGTCCTTTGGAGTGTTCTTTTCGGACTCTTTTTCGGATTTTTCATATTGTTGTGGGTCTAACCATACCACTTCATCTCTATAAGAGATATACTTTCCTTGTCTGTATTGTTCAAGTGAAATATTTGTAAATTTCGGGCTGTAGTCGTTCAAAGTGACGTTTTGACCGCTTAATTCCACTATAGGACGGTTTTTATAATCTGATATTATTTTAGTTGGTGATTTTTGTGAGTATACTATTAAACCTATGATCCAGAGAGCCACAAATCCCATTCCAAGAAGACTACACCAACGTTTGGTTTTTGATCCCGATTGTTTATAGGATTGGAGCACTTGGTGGAAAAGTGGACTATCATTGAAATCTTCATCTTCATGGTTTGCTTTGTTATGGTAGGTATATATCTCTTCAAAGATAGCAGATGACGAAGAAGTAGACGATGCTACTGATTCTGATGAGTCTCGCCGAGTCGACGATACTGGTTGGAGTTCTATAGGCAATTGGTCTACCATTTGGTAGTTTTGATCTGAAGACATGCTGTATTATTTATACTCGGCACCAGGCCATCGAGCTATTAAGTGGGTCTTGACTGTTAAAGAATGCCTAATTTAGATGTGTAAGGAATCCTGTGAAACGCGTGGGAAAACCCTTTCCAAGCCTCGTTAAGTATAAGAGTCTGGGCAGTGTGGGAATGTACTAAACGAGGAGATTTGGGGGACTAGTGGAGGTAAATGGACAGTTTGAAAGTGTGAATAAAGGCAAGAAAGTGGTCCAAGTGGTGTTTGGGTGTTTCAGGATCACAGGGACAAGAAGTGGGCGATCTTTCGGGTGTTTTGTAGATGTGGTGTGGGATCAGTTGATGCGACTCTGAGTCAAGTAGGTGGATGAACAAGGTGGAACATAGACGAGTAGGAAGACAAGAAGGGAAGTTAGGGGGAGGTAAGGATCAGAACGGTGTTTATTTGATGTATTTTGATGCTGATAGTTTTAGGTATTGCCAGCTTAAATGGTGTAATAATTCGTGTATAGTGTAGTCATTGATTGTAGATGAGGCTAATACCATCAAGTGGTAATGATATGAGGATCATATGGTCAAGTAATGTTCATATTGAAGCATAAAGAGAGTCAATTATACTTGTAAGCTTTATATTCGCTAGTAATACCACGAATATGGTGTGTTCGGTCGCTTTATCTTGTAATTAACCTCTGTTTATACCATTCTAGTGATTAATCTCACCAGTTGTAGAACCGCCAGGTAAGGCACCACAGCGTACCATCATTCTTTAACTGTCACGATAAAGACATCACCTCCAAACATCCCATATCTCCTCTTTCTCCTTACCCTTTCCATTCTTGTCTGATATTCTATTGTTCCGCTGCTTCCTTTCTCTTCACTATCAGTTATAGTTTTGCAGCCATAAGAATGCGAGACACCACTTGTTCTTTATAACCAGTGGACCAATTGAACACTAAACAAGCAAAAAGGGTACCAAGATCCGGATCGTTACAGTTCCTGGTATCACCTCAAATCCTATCCTTCATTTCGTTCCTTTCCCGCTTTCTTGTGGCATTCTTCACCAGATCAACCTTATTCACTACAACTCCGTGGTACTCAACTACACGCTAATACTCCGTTAACATCACTAAACATCACCAAACTTAACTCTATAACGCTATAACTGACTGGTCCCATAGCTTAACCTTCTCACTTTGACACTCCCTTCCTTTACCCCTTCTCTTGATGTTTCGTTACTCCCTGATCCACCTTGTTTCTCCTATTCCTCTGGTTATGATCTATGCCTCCGCACTACACCCGACTTTTCAACTCCTTAAGAAATCAAGATCTACTCCAAACAAATCGACCAAACACCAATTGCAGTTGTGAGTTTCAGTTCCGGTTTCATATCATTCACTTAGAAACAGTTTCCTACAATAAGAATCGATCTTATCCTTTGATCAATTCATCTGTTTGTTGAACCATGAACCCCATCTCTCTTTACTCGGATATCTTTTCCTCCCCTACCAAAGAACCCCAGTTCTATACCAACCTATTCACCACTCCGGCCCATCCAGATGCCTTGTTGTCGGTACTTACTGCCCATTCTGAACTCATAGCATCAAGTTCCGAGCATGTGGCTATTTTCAGAGACCTCTTGGAGAACGCAATAACGTTCTTAGGAGATGCTATGGAATTTCCCAAAGAAGGTGAAGAAAAAGACATTGCCTCCTCGAAACCTCCAAAGACCCGTCGTTCCTTGCCTCAATTGGACGATGGTGGCGACGATATCACTTCCTTAAGTGGTAAGGTTCTGAGTGTATCACTTACTCCCGAATTCGATGGTGATGATATAACTACCCTCAATGGAAAAGACCTGGGAAGCAGAAAGGGACTGGTAAGTAAAGATCAAGGTGCTCCGAATCCTTCCAAGAGTAAAGAACTGCTTGTGAAAGAAGAATCAAACGATGGATCTACTGCTGGTGCCAATATTGATCGCCAATTCAGTGAAATCGATGATGAACTCAGAATCCAGTTGATCTCCAATATCCTTTCTATAATCCAAGTATGGTTCCAATCACTTTACGAAAGCAACTGTGTCCATGCAAAATCAAAATCAGGAAATGAACTTGTTAGCAAGGTATTCAATTTACCTGGCTCAAATGGAAAATTCAATGACCAAACCTTGACCGAACTCTTGACCCAGCTCAAGTGGTACTTTGATCGGGCCATTAAATTTATAGAGGGTTCAGAATTGGTGGAATTTCCCCAACTTGTGGTAATCAAAGATACAATTTTCCTCATAAATGATATTCTTAAGAACCTTTACTTGTCAATTTCACTTCAAAAGGAGTCTTCCAATGAATTTGTCATTATCAAAAGTTTAATCTATACATTCTTTAAAGTCAATTTATGTCAGACATTCGAAGGATTATTGAAAGTGTCTAATGGATACATGATAGATGAAGAGAAATTTGGTGCTCCCAAAGTTTCACTTTCTCCAGAAACTCTTTTAAAGATATTTTCCATTATCGGATCATTGTCAAGCTTACCTTCTTACTTGCTTCCATTAAGCTCAACATCATTATCTTCTGATATTACCAATATCGGTGAGTCTCCAAATACATTTGAAAACTTTTTGGTCAAGGAAAAGGTTTATGATTCTATCACATTTACCCAAGAAATATCTTCTAGATATGTACCAATTTTGGCTATGGATTTTCACTACTGTTATAGATTTGGTGAAGATCTCTTAAATAACGAAATTCAAAATTCTAGTTTTGTCAACTGGTTGACAAGCAATAGATTTAGTGGTGATTATTACGTCAATTACGATACTGCTGGTAATATTACCAATGTGGATAACAATTATAAGAATTTAAGTCTTTTACAAGACCCAGAAGATCCTTATTTACAGCTGCTTCGTAATATTTATGACCAAAGACTGAAATTAATATCCTCGAAGGAAATTGAAGATCTCCTTGAACTTCCTGAACTATTACCATTACTATTGTCAATTGTTACGCTCACTAAGAATGGATCATTTTTGATTCAGTTTACTGAACAAAAGAACAAGATAGAAAAGAAAATCGGAGAAATTGACCATCAAAATGATAAGACTATTGAACTTTATGAAATATGGTTATGTGTTTTATCTTACGTTTTCCAGCACCAATATAAATCAGAGGTTACTCAGCAAATCACTAAGTTATCATTAGTGACTATGCTTAAAATCACTTCCTCCAATGCCATAGCAGACGAAGTCCAGATTTTGAATAACGTTAAAGAGTACAAGATCAATGAATTCAAATGGAAACTTAGTCATCAAAAAAGTCCAATTATCCCTAACGACCTTGGTAAATTCGGTATTAAATCCAGTTTGTTCTACATTATTGATACTATTCAAAACTTATTGAGATTCAATTTGACCAATAAGTTGAACATTGTAAATTTCAAGATGGCAATCAGTGTGTTGTATCAAATTTTACTTGAGCTCAATAAAGACACTAGTATTGAATTAAAAAGATACAACTGGCTGGAGCTTCACAATACTATCTTTAATTTATTGACTTTTATCAAAAAACAACAATTGGTTAAATCCAAATATTTCCTGGCCCTCAAACTCACCAGAAACTTGAAATCATTAGTGGAAGAGATGTTCATTTTATTGGACTTGTTATTATTACATAGATTTAACGATGTGGTGCAATATCAAGAAGGTTTAGTTGTGGACAAATCCAAGAGCGGAATCGCCAGTGGAGCATATAGATCTATCAACTATTACTTGATCTATAATATCCTATTGAACTATGAACACTTGAACGAGCTTCTTAACGAATTTGACTTATTTGATTCACCACATTTGAACAGACTTAAGCATTGTCTCGAATACTTTGAAGGAAAATTCCATTTGACTGAAGAATCAAAGCAAAGCGGTGGTGAATCTGATAAAATTGATTTGGTTGATTATGATTTTGATTCTCCTGAATTTAGTGCTATGATTAATGAATTCACCTTTAGAGAAGAGGAACCTGAGCATCAAGTAGTTGGAGGTAAAGAAGAAGGTAGCGGATACAAGTATCCAGAAACCATGGAGTTTGTTGGTAAAGACATAGATGAAAATTACATGAAGGATGCAGAATTGATCAGGTTATACAATGTGATGTTTAGAAAGGAATTTAAGTGAATTTTTCACCTAACCAAAACCAGATTAACCATAATTGTACAATACATATTAGACACAATACAAAATATTCAAGGGCATTTATTTAGATACACCATTAAATAGAAAAGGTCGATAATCAATATACGACCTTTAATTTTTTCAATTTTTATTTTTCTTATCCAAAAAGGAATTTATCGGGATAACCTGGAATTAACATGCAAAACCCATAAAACGAAGGACTTGAGTCAGAGAGCTGAAAAAAATAGACAATCAGAATTTATATAAAGCAAACCACAAAGAGGAGAAGGAAGGATAAATCACAAGCACACAAAAAGAAGTAAGGAATTAGCTTTTTCCAATCAATTTATTCAAAAACATCAAGAACTCACTGAAGAAACCTCAAGAACATAATTCAATGAGTTTACTTTTCATGGATAGTTCTGAAGAAATCCATGGCAGCGGTGAAGACCACTAATAAAATACCACCACCAGGACCTAATCTCAAGACCTTTGGAATGAAACCCTTGTACAAAGCAGCGAAACCTTCTTCCTTGGCAACAACCAATAAAGATGGCCAGGTCCATATGTATCTGGTGGAACCAGCTTGAATTCTAGACTTAACCACATCGAAAGGAGTGTTTAAAATGGTACCGAAAGTACCACCAATGGCACCACTAGTCATATCTATAAGGGTCTTTTCAGTAGAAGTCTTTGGTTTTGGCATAATAGATCTAACTTGGAAAATTAAACCAAAGTAACCAGCATTCCAGAAAATATGTCTCCATAAAGTGGATTCTAAACCTTTGTATAAACCAAGAACACCTTGATTCTTAATAATATCTTTAACAACATCACCCATACCATTGAATTTGGTGGTTCTATCTTGTAATCTAATTTTAACCAATTCAAAAGGAACAACAACAAGAGCTTCAGTGGCACCAGCAGTAGCACCAGTTAAAACAGCTAAAGATTGGGACATTTTCTTAACACCAAATAAGTTACGGTAAACTTCACCCCATTTATCATTGGCAGCGAATTTGGTGGCTCTCTTTGGAGCTTCCATTAAAATAGGAGCAGAAATACCTTTATATAATCTGGAGAAACCTTCATCCTTAACGATCTTCTTGATGGTAGAAATGGTACCACCATAAGCACCAGAGTTATCCAATTGTTGTCTGGTCTTGACCACATCTAATGGGTACATAACCAAGATTTCTGACACACCTGCGATAGCACCGGCAGCGAATTGGTAAATGAAAGGTAATGGCTTTTGAACTGGTTCTGACATTATGAATATGTATTTTTATTATCTATGAGTTATTAGTACTTGAATCAATTTAATTTAATTCAATTCAATTCAATTTGGTCCAATTGGTTTTATCTAATTATCGTTGATTCAAATCTGAAAAATTGTTCCTGAATTTAAAATCTATTGTCCTGTGAATATGACTAATCGAGAGATCGAGGATTTAAATTTCAACTTGTGTGTGGAGGTGAAGTTGAAGAAAGGGAGGGTATTTTTTTTCTTCTATAAAGTTAATTCTAACTGGTTTGAAAGAAGTTAAAAGTGGAGAAAAAAAAAAGAATCAGAGTGAACAAGTTCGAGAAAGAAAAGTGGTCAATTGTAATTCTGAATCAATTGGCCTTGATCAATTGGGAATGGGTCAATTATATTGAGGGGAATATAAAGCCGGTGTTAAGCTATCGGAAAGAGCCGGATTGCGCGAGACAGTTATGGTGTGAATTGAACCCCGCGTTATATGGGGTTTTCTTGGGGGCTAGTTACTTAGACTGCATCTTCGCCGGTACCGGGGTCACGTGATATGACTAGATAGATAGCTAAAATCACCAAGACTGATTGGCCGAGATCTTAGATATAGCGGGTTGTGAGTCGGCTGCAACCTGTAGATTAGCTGGGTGGGATAGACCCGCTATCAAGTGCCGAATCTACAGGTTGGCAATACCAATAGTCTGTCCAATATTCTACTAACAGTAATATTTTGGGGTGACACAAAGGTTGCTGCCATTTGGTTGGGCTTTAGTGGGGGAAGAAGCATTTGGGTAAATCACTTGGACCTAACCTCCGACAGATCAGTCCCGCTCGGTGTTTTAGTGCCCCTCTCGGTACACAGATGGGGCTGGAATTAGGGACCAAAGTAATTCACAAGGATATAACGCGGATATGGATAGGGCTCACGTGAGCTACACCACCCACCTATTATATTATAATATACATAAACTCTAAATCTAAATGGCTCATTTTCGGGCATTGAGTGGTTATCGGGCATTTGTATCTTTAGATAATGCAGTAGTTTGCACATGCTTTATACTTTTTACTGGGGAAACCGATACTTACGTCGTAGCGAGGCACAATCATCGTGGGGACATGCGGGTCTGAGGAAGTTACCTCTCTTCGCTCGGCCTTGCCTCTAGTAGTCAATCACTATTACTAGTGGTTGGTACATACTGAAGTGGTGGTCGTACTCCCAATGCCCTAATAACCGACTTGTGTCCGGGTAACACCTCATCGCGCCAGTATATAAGCCAGCGATTCCCCAATTTTCAAAATCTTTGTGCGGCAGCCAGAACTATTACCGTGTTGCTTGTCTTTTTCAGATATCCCCACGAGTTGGCGAGCGTCAAGTTCCTGGCGGGAATAACATCCGTTTCGGCGGAGAAAGATCATCTTAATGCCCTTTCATTTGTCTTAATATTTAAGGACAGGTGAGGGCTGGTGGATCAAACATTTGTAGTAATTAGCAACCATTTTTTGGTGTAAATCTTGAAGTGTTCGAGCTGTAGCCTCGAGCATTTTGCAACACCATAATCAGAATCGGTGATTATCACTGACACATTCAAAGCTCATCTCTGAAGTGACGTAGTTATTGACTTAACTATTGACCATTAACCTATTCGATCACGTGATATGTGTCACCTGACAACATACCCATACTTAAGCTCTAATTTACTATTAAACCTACTATTCTACATGGAAAGCACGGTCAGTAACATGTACCGTCTCTAAAGACGTCATTGGTACCGTATTTGGTGCTTTTCTTGCTGTTATAAAATTGTTGTAATTTTTTATTGCATCCTATTCGGTATTAATTATATTAATGGACCCGTATGAGCTGTTAGAGCTGTTAGAAACAGATATTGATCGGTCTAATTGCAAGTAACTGAACTGCAATTCGAAACTCTGTTTTATCGTAATATATGTGTAGATTTAGAGAACCTTTTGGTCCTCTGATGGCCCTTTGAAGAGTATGATATTCTATTATTATGGTTAGAAACCGCCAGATTTAAACGTCAATTGCAATTAACTCAGACAGTTTCAAATCCATTGGCCTCTCACAACAGCAAATGAAAAGTTGATGATGATTCCTCCTACTATGGACATCTTTTGACGCTTGCTAAACACACTATCGTCAGCCATAAGGAAAATTAGACTCAAGACCCCCAAGAAAACTCCCAACATCAACCCCAATAAGAAATCACCATTCTCATTGGAATTCTCTATGTCTCCCTGTGCAACAGCCTGTGTTTGTTGTGCATCTCCTCCGGTACCAGCCGCAGTGTTTGACCCCGATACTCCAGGCACCGGATCAGCATTAGGATTATTTTCAGATCCATTGACTGTAGACTCGATCCAACGCTCTTCCATTTGACGGATAGTCCGCTGTCTAGCCTCCTCTTCTTCCAAATCATGGATATCGGATCCTCCACTTGAGTTTAGCTGAGGTCCATAGATCAGGAAGAACTGTCTTCTGAGATCATTGATGTCTTCTTGGCTGAATCCCTGCAGAAGCAAACGGTCAAACCCAATCACCTGTGGATTGGTCGACACTTCTTGAGGACGATTGTCTAGTTGTGTTTCTTCTGCAAGTTCGGCTCGTGTAAGCTCTTCTCCTACCACACAATGGATATATATCTTGTTATCTTGAGCATCAGACGATTGTCTGATTTTAGGCTCGAATATCTCTTTCTTAAAGTCTGTCTTTGCATTCAATACCCGGCCATTATAAATCAAACGGAGTCTATTTTGGGAGCTTTGCTGGACCTTGTTTCTGATCATGGACTTGATCCATTTAACATTGACCAAGCTGTTGACGTCATCTCTCTCTAGATTGACGGAGAGCGGGATCTCCAAGTCGGGAAGCGGTTGTGAGGCCAGGAACCGGATAACTAACGTGAACTTCATGACGTAGAAGTAGTACAGTTGGTGTGTGTGATTGTATGTGATAGTGAGAAGATATAGTGGTGCTTATGTAAGCAGTATAGTGGTGATTTATATAGGAGGATTGAACACGAATTGCGGAAATGCGAGGCCAAGAGGCTTAGAATGTAGGTGAAAAAGTGAAATAAGCGAGAAATGGAGATTCTGGAGAGTTTTCGGGGGTAAGAGTGGAAATTAGCGGGATTAGTGTCTGTTTAGGTGGTGTAACAGATACCGAAACTAGTTATAAAATGATCTATATATAGACACTGGAACTAGCAAAATTGGCCATTCTAATCGCCTCCAGAACCCTGAAATTATTGATGATTTCTTTTCACCCAAATTAATTATAAACGAAATAATTAATTAATTAAGCCATACTTAATAATTAATATTTAATTAAATTACTGAACTACTGATCTACATTTATAGTGATCTGGCTTAGTGAACTATAAATATTTCATCAATGAACCTACTAAATTATTGGTATGGTCTATTATTCTTGATATTATAATTTATTCTATTTTGTTGATATAATTTGTTGATATATTTTGTTACCATTATAATTTATTCAGTTACTGGTACAACTCAATTATTCTTATTAGCCTATTCTCGCTACTAGTCAATTTATCCGTATCTACACTAATGACTAATGATCTATTTTCGTCCAGTCTTTTCTTTCTTTTATTTCCTTCTGAAATTCTCATTTGTTTGATCTTTTCGTAATTACCATTTACTCTATTTCTCTTCCTCTGCTCTTTCTCACCGAAACCGATCCACTGTATTCCAGCCCAACCCGTCTTCACCCGTCTCTCTACATGCTACTTACACCCGCTGTTACATCGGGGGTCCTCCTCAAATTGATCCATTCCCAACCAGGGTTCGTAAACTACTCCATTTGCACCCGATGGTCATCTCGCTACATTCCCGACACTTTGGTGGCGTTAGCCGCTTCTCTCCGTCTTCTACCGTCCGTCTCTCTCTTACACTCTCTCTTTATCTTGACATAAATACTGGCTCGCGCCCCACGCCTTCCACCTGTACCGACTGTTGCGACCATCAGTGACTTATCTGCCAGAAATAGAATCAGCCACTACCGCTACTCCGCTGGCTCTACAACTTTGACATCACCAACCTCTGGACAAATCGCCCGCTAATATCAATTGACTAATTGATCTATACACAACTCGACTTCTGCTATCGCATCACCATCAACTGAAAAAGTCCCCTTTAATTAACAATAAGTTCACCATGTCTACTGCTCTCGAAAAGCCTTCCCAATCCGATAACGATATCACCCAAGACTCCAATCTTCGTTACAGTGCTTATGCCAATCGTATCAGAACCATCTTGAGAGCTTCTCATAGATACGTTGCTTATACCTCCGATATTGGTGAATCATTCCGTCCAGTGGCTCATCCTAACTTGGTCAAACTTGGTTATGGTGTTTCCTGGGCTTATATCTTAGGAGATGTCTACTACCATTCATGGATCGTCAAGATGAAGGCCGAAGGTCGTTACGCTCCTGGTATTAGACCATGGAGCTCCACTTTACCTGCTGCTGATCCAGAACAATCCAAGATCTTCTTGGCCAACAACCCAAATATGGTCGATAACGACTGGAGAGTTTACATGTGGAAGAGAGGTATTTTCCAAAGTATTGCTTCAATGGGTTTACCTGCTTTTACCATTCATAGTGCTGTCCGTTACTCTTCTGTTTTCTTCAAGAATGCTCCAAAGACCTTGAAAAATTTCGGTCCTGTTGGTGTAGGTTTGGCTATTGTTCCACTCTTACCTTATGTCTTCGATGAACCTGTGGAACATGCTGTTGATTGGGTCTTCGATAAAGGTGAAGAGCTTCTTACCCACAAGTGAAGAGACAATTGACTTTAAACAAGACCTAAACTCTAAAAAACCAACAAAAAAAATATTACTACTTCATTCAGGTTGTTCCAGCCCTTCTTGATAATAACTGGGTTATTACATCGAGTCTCTGATAATCTATATATTATATGAATAGACATGAAATCAGCATTTACAATTAAAGAACTGTACTAGTAGATCAATTGATTATATTTTTATTTTTATTTTTGATTGAATATTAATTTATTTTGATGTCGTTTTATCATAATTGGGTGTGCTTTATATACATGAACCCTCCTCCTTATCCGCTACACCGTAGTAGTTTCTCCTCTTCCTATTTATAGTCCTCGCACTTTTGATACTTTTTTAAAACACTTTAGAACATTGTAAAAATCTTTAAAACTTTTTTTTGTATGTTTGCTTTATTTTATTTTATCGTACCCCCCTTGGTTATTGTGGTCTGGAGTAGTTTAAGGTACCACATCCCTTACAGGTTCTTGCATCCATATCTCCATCAAAGGAAAGAATGGCTTCTTTGACCTGAGTACCCAAATCAGCACAGTAGAATTCAATCTCATGGATAATGTCCTTACAGTTGGTACAGTACCATCTAATCTTATCGTTTACACCCTTTGGACGGTCTTGTTCCACCACTAATCCAATGGTATCAGCAAATCTCACAGGGTTGTGTGGTACGTTACCAGGGAGCAAAAATGAGTCACCTTCCTCAATGGTGATATCTCTAAATTCACCATCATCAACAACTCTCAACAACATATCACCTTTCAACATATGGAAGTATTCTGGGGTTTGATTGACATGGTAATCGGTTCTTTCGTTAGGACCCCCCACAATCATGACAGTAGCGCCCCCACGGTGGAGGCAGTAGTTGTTGACTGGAGGCTGTAAAAGATCAGAGTTTTCTTTGATCCACTTTTGGATATTAATTGGTGGAGGAAGCATTGTAGTAGTTGGCAGTAAAACTGGTGATTAGTCAACTGATAAATCGGATGATAAAGCAAAGAGTATTGGGTCACGTGGGTGACATTTTCGCAACAATAAAAAAGAAAAAAGGAAGCTTCCCCACCAGGAGTCGAACCTGGAATCTTCTGGTTTCCTAGAAGTGGTTACTAAATCGTAGCCAGACGCCTTGACCATTGGGCCATGAGGAACGAAGCTTGTTGTTTGTTGATCATATGAAGACTAGGTCCTGTTAAAAATGTGATGAAATTGAACCCTACAAGTGATGGTTTTTCGCCAAATAATGGTTAAAATGTTTTTATGAAGGCTCATATAGACTATAAATGAAGATATTAGAAGACTCAATTGTTTCGATTGTCGTTTTGTGTGTTATAACTCTTTGAAATGTTGATTATATGTTATTGGACAAATTGAACCAAACTAAATGCCTACGATTCATCGGTTAGGATAGATTCAAACCTATCTAAAGTGTATGAATTGCTTCATAATAGCTATGTGATATTGGAAGCAAAGCTATACTTCTGTTCAATTAGCTCAAGTTTATTAATACCTATATAATTATTAAAAATGGTCTTCAATCTCTCTATTATTTCGCAGCTGAATTTTGCACCCAAAATAAAAGCAAGAATAATACATCACTTCAGGTCATTTGAGTGGGCAGACTCCTCGGTACTCTTATAATTATTTTTAGATGTTTCATTAGACAAGATAGGTGAAGGGGTATCTTCCACCAACTTTTCAGCATCCTTCATTCCCTTTTCAATATCAGCAAAGTAGTATAAGATCACAGCAGCCAACCCCAAGAAAAGATTAGGCAAGAATGGATACCTATCGTTGTTTGTTCTGTCTTGAATAGTAGCATTTACCAAAGAGCCAATCCAGCCAGTAGCAACACCAAGCATGATTTCCAAACCGAAGTACTGTGCTTCTTCTCCTTCTGGAAGTAATGTACTGTAAACAGTACGGTTCAACGATCTCAAAGCAGATCCTGAAGCAGAGTAGAATACTTCAAATACCCAGAACTCCCATCTGTGTTTGAAACCAACTTTAGTATGGGAACTGATACCCAAACAACCCCAGAAGTTAGAAAACACAGAGAAAAGCAAGAAACCATAACCCCATGATTTGATACCGAATTTGCATCTTGGATACAAGAACATCCAACTCAAAGAACCTAAGGAAGCAACAACAAAAGACATGAAGGTGTAAACGGTATACTCAGAGTCAGACGAGCCCAATCCAAGAGTAGATCTAAATAGAAGAACGAAAACACTCAAGAAGTTATCATAACTAACGTTCCAAATCACCCAAGCAACACAATAGATAAAAGCATTAGGATATTTTTGAATATCTTTAATCAAAGAAAATAGTCTTTTGATGGTTAAAAAAAACAAGAACTCACCTTTTGGTTTTGGTTTACCTTCAACACTAGGAATAAAGAAAGCAGTAAGGATTGAGAAAGCACAAGTAACAGCACCAGCAATGGTGATAGCCAATAAGAAGTTATGGTAACCGTCTTCAATTGGTCCACCTCTACCATAAGAAATAATAATACCGATCAACAAGGCAGTGATACCACCACAATTACCCAAGAAAATACCCATCACACTGACTTGAGAGCCTCTTTTCAAAACCATATCTCTTCTAACATCCTCAGCAACGGAACCCTTGGGAGTGGATGCTCTCATGAACAAAGGAATATATGAACCTTCTAAGATTTGGTACACACCATTATCAATACTAATCAAAGCATACAAAGCTGATAACGCTCTCATGGTTGCGTAATCTTTACCAGTTAAGCCAGCAAATGGCAAGGCAAATACACCATACAAGAAAATGGATCCAATCAAGATCCACTTTCTGTAGTTCGAATAATCAGCAATACCCATCAAGAAAATAGCCACCACTCCTTCTACAGCTGTAGAAATAGCTCTCAAGTACAACACATAAGAAGTGAAGTGAACAGTTCCAGTACCAAACTTAACATAACAGTCGTTACCTTTGAAACCACATCTCTGTCCTGCTTTAGTTTTACCTACTGCTCTTCCAATAGACTGGATTGCAGCAGGAACATAGGTTCTAGACATGGAAGCAACTGGTCCAGTGGAGTAACATAACAATAACCAAGAACGGTAGATACTTTTCTTAGTCCAAATTTCATTTTTCGAATCTTGTTGATCTTCAATATCAGCCCTGTTCACAATTGAACCTTCGTCTGTATTGGTAGAGCTTTCTTGGTAGGTTATAGTCTTTACAGCTTTTGGTGAAGACATTGTTGGAGAGTCAAATGAATGCAAACTTTGTACAATTTATATCTAAGAGAAGAGCATATTTCTAGCTACATTAGTAAACAAGCTTTTTTTCAAGATGTCACTATTGAATCATTGACACCAATAATACTTTTTTTTCTGTTTTATAAGAGCATTATAATTTCCCAAATTTATGGTAACTTGACATCCGTTTCGCGGGAATGCATAAGGAAAGTATAGGTTATTAGCGTTTGCATAATATATGTACGGCGAGAATAAAAAATAAACTTTTTATTTTTTTTAAACTACTGACAGGCACTTCCTATTTAGCTATAATATACTGCTCTCTCCATTTAGGACCACGCAACATGAGAATAACAACTAATGCTATTCCGATAAGATCGACCAATCCTAGACCGGTGAAACACCACCCGAATCCCATTTTTTCAATTAATTTATCGATTATAGCCGAGGAAATAGCGGCTGCTACATTTCGCATCATATTTCCAAGTGCAACCATAGTAGCCGGTTGTCCAGTAGAACATTCAGTCAAGTAAGTGGTAGAAGTAACAAATACCCAGGTCATACCAAAACCTCCCAAAAATGTAAAAACAAATACTGAAACAACGTGAATGTGGTGATCCACACACCATCCATATCCAAACATTCCAGTCATAGAAATAATTAGACCCACAATTTGGATTGAAAATCTGTGTTCTGGCACATACTTTCCAGGATGTCTCTTTTCCATTCTAGCCCTAAGGTAGTCTGATATTCTGCCTCCGATAATTGAGCCCAATATGAGTGAAATTCCAGGGCAAATATAGGATATACTGGTCTCAACCACTGAGAAATGATAGTTGTTCTGTAAAACTCTCGAGAAAGTGACACTCATAGCGTAGAAGGAAGCAAATAGAAGCCCACCATTAAATGAGCAATGAAGGACTGGAGCATATCTTATTAATTTCCAAAATGTTTTGATATTCATTTTTGGTGGTTTGGGATACTTTGGACTTTCAGGGATTACTCTCTTTTGTAAGAGCTTAGGAGGAACGATCCAAGACCCACGAGATTCCCAGTACTCTCCATTTCCAACAAGATACCTTAATGTTTCTGGAAGAAGAAACAATATAAGAATATAAGTTATTCCACCAAGAATAGCCAAAAAACCAAATGTCCATCTCCATTTACCGTTGGTGGCCATGGAACTAATTATGGGACCTAAAACTGGCCCCAATTGTGGTCCAAGCATAAAGTAAGAAATTGCCTTTGCTCTATTTTTTGGTTCAGTAATATCTGCTACAGTTCCAGCACCGACTGAAACCACACAAGAAGCTCCAAAAGCTTGTAATATTCTAAGGAAAAATAAAGCACCAACATTAACTGGTAAAGAAGCCAATAGTATATTAGCAAGAATGAATAATACTAAAGACACCAAATATAACATTCTTCTTCCACCAAAATCAGCCCATGACGCCCAAAATAATGGAGCAAATGCAAACACAACCATAAACACTGAAACTGTAGCATTAATAGTACTTGAGGATACCTTGAATACTTCTTGAAGCTGGGGTAAAATAGGAATGTAGATATTTCCAGAGACTGGACCTAAAAATCCAGCTAGTGTGACAATTGCAAGAATTAAGCGGATTCTCAGCTTAGAAAATGCTGTATAAGGAGGAGGATTTTGGGCTGGAATATCTTCCTCCTTCAGCTTCTCTGGCTCTGGAGTATCTATCGAATTTGCCTTAACTTCTACTGGTAAAGGTTTTTCAATCATATTGGTTGATTCTGCCAGATGAGCTTGAAGAATTTGATCTTCAGAAGAATTCGATGATTTAGCAGGGTCTAAGTTTTGTGGCATGATGAATAATGATCACTGGAAATCGACTACATGATCGTAATAAATAGGGTTTATGTTTAAGGTGTTATGCTTCTGGTCAATTCAATTCGCAACTCTTACCCCATATGCATTAAACGCATAAAATTATGCAGGTTTTTGCGGTGCTCCTAATCATCTGTCATAGTGGAAAAATAATTTGCTCAGGTTGCAAAAAAAAAACACTAAAGCGAGCAAATAACCTACATATATCACAAGCAAAAGTTTCTATATTCGTATCTACTTTATATCTTCTAACTTAACTTTCAACAACATTGGACATATTGGACCTGCGGGAGTTAATTTATCGTTCCATGTTGGATCCTCAGCAATTCTAAAGTTGGTAATCATAGCTGCCAAGAGAAATCCAACTTCTGTAAGGGCAAACTTCTCCCCTAAACATGCTCTCATTCTTCCATGGAAAGCAGGTAAAGTACTATTTCTCTTTGCAGCAGAATAATTTCTATTGATTTCTTCCATGGTTTGTCCCCATCTTCTTGGATTAAAGGTATCAACATCGTCTCCCCAGACATTTCTATCTCTTCCAGTACCATAGTTGTTGTAACCAACGTAAGCCCCTTTGGGAATAGGTATGCAGCCCCCAAGCATCACTGGTTGTGAGGTTCTTCGGTTAATTATTTGTCCCAACGGTGGTAACAATCTCAATGTCTCGTAGATGGTCGAGGTTAGGAGAGGGCTCATTTCCAGTGTTTCTATTGTTGCCAATTCTTCTCTAATTTCTTCCTGAATATGGGTATTCTTAGAGAGAATATAGACTAGTGACAACATCAAAAGCAATGGGTTTTCATGACCAGCCACCATTAAAATTATTGCATTATCAGTAAACTGCTTCTCGTCAATTTTTCCTGCTTGTAAGGCACTAAGAAGACTATTGGTGGCATTCTTTGAATCCACTTCTCGCTTAGTTTTAATTAAATCACAAAAGTATTTTCTGAATTTAGTAACTTCCTTTCTTGCCCTTTGCCGACTGGGAATTGGCAAACTATCAAAAATAGGGAAATTCATGTAGAAAGGTCTAAAAATCTGCTGTTTCACATAGATAATCTTGTTGTGCAATTCAGAGGATAAATTGTCCAACACCTTAAAATCCACACCGAGTACAGACTGTCCTATATTTTGTAGAAAATAGTTTTGCAATAATCCACTAACGCTTATACTGCTTCCATCAACAGCCACTTTCTCCTTTAATATCTTTATGAACTTATCAGTATTTTCTTCGACGTATTTGACTTGTGGAAACTGGATATCTGAAGTAAGAATATTTCTGTAGGTTTTCCATACTTGACCATGTGCGCTAATGATATTATCACCAGTATATTGGGCCAATACAGAATTGGGAATTTTTACCTGATTTCCACTCTTTGTATATATTTTTTCATGCTTAAACACTTCAACCAAGTATTCGGGTTTTGTTACCAATATATTCCATCTTGAAGCAAAATAGATTTTCACAGCCCCATACTTCTCTAATTTATCCCTCAAAAAAAGTTCATATATCTGACCTTGATCAAGACTTGTATAGGTACCTAAAAATGAAACATAAAATGGGACTGTTGGGATATTTTTTGGAAAGTTAAATGGAGGTTTTACAATACAGATGATATTGTAAAAGGTTAGACAAATTGCAATGGAGACAAGAATGCTAATGACGTCAATCATACTGTGAATCTCTTCTAACCTTCACAAGAATTTTTGTAATTTTAAGGCAAATATATACCTCTCTACCACAAGAAATTTGCTCACTGTTACATCAATTTTTTATGCTTTGAGTAATTTCAAATATATAGATTATGTTATATTGGAAGTTTGTGAATATTTCGGTTACTTGCGGTAAGTAGAGAAATCCGATACTTTGCACTTTCCTTAACTGTTTCTTCAAGTATAAATTATTGGCTCTGCTAATTTTACCAACTAGGCAAGTGGAAGATTGTAATTGATTTCATAACCTGGAATACAATTATAAATATGTCAACCAAACAATCATCAGCAAATTTTTCATAAGCCATAGCTCCAAATGACCAAAAAAGATATTTATGATTCGTCCTCTGGCTCAAGTCTTGATGCCCTGCCAGAAGCTGAAGCTCCAAGAACTATATATGAAAGGATTAGAATGATATATAGTAGAGATGAAAATCTGATGCTTTGTAAAAGGTGTTTCAACTACTCACCTGACAAAAACTTTATTTCCAAAGTTAAAGGTGGTGACAGAAACGGTGATACCATTCTTCGTGTTGAAATGGGAGATTATACATGTTGGGAGTTAAAAAAGGAATATGGGTGGGCTGGTATTATTACTGACTCTATGGATGCAAATGGATTTGAAATGTGGTTTATCAAATTACTTATTTCAACATCTAAGGTTGATTATTTAACTGGGGATGTATTGAACTATAAGGATACTTCAGATTTAATTGTTGCAAAATTTGTTAATGAGTTGAAAAATACTACTGAGTATGACCAATGGCACCTTGGTGGAGAAGAACATTTTCGTCAAGTGATTGACTTCTTTGTTTCTAGAAATGCTACTATTGAAGCTGTTTTGCCTGCTTTCCCATGTAAATCTTCCAACTTGGAAAAGGTCTCTGGTCCCTTGCCAGATAAAGGAGAAGAGTTGGCTATCCGCAGGTTAATTACCTTCTCTCAATCTGTCAGCAAAGTGTATACTCCAGGTATTAAGATTTGGATTGTCAGTGATGGTCATGTTTTCAGTGATTGCAGTAAGTATACTATTAGTTGTTAAAAGGAACAAATTTACTAACATTTAGTTGCTGTTGATGACGGTCAAGTGGATATATATTCTAATGCTCTTCAAGACTTGTACCAGAAATTAAAGCCTGAAGGACAGGATCCAGTCCAGTTCTGTTCTTTGGTTGATATCTTTTCTTTGAAACAGTCGAAGTTTGATACTTCCTTGGTTGAAGACGTTGAAATTGACCACCACTTGGGTACCAAAATTGATGAAGAAGCTGAAACATGTCGTAAGATTCTTGTTACCAGTTGTGATACTGATTGTGGAAAATTGTCCCAAGATATCAACACTCCAAACCATCCTAGATTATTTTTATTTAGAGGTTTTTCAAGATTCATGACTGAAGATTTACAATTTCATCCTGTTGCAACTCAGTCTTCCAGAAAGAAGTTCAAGAAGATCATTTCTAAGATCGCCTTCCAAATGATTAAGGTATGTATACTACATTAAGGACTATTTCTAGTATTTAAGGTTACTAACATTATAGAGAAACGACGCTTACTCCAATTTGGTTGAGTTGATTTTCCCATTCTTCTTGAGATTTTCTATTCATGCTCATACCAATGCTGGTCCTAAATATGGGATCAAATTGTTAGCTTCCGAGGACTGTTTTGTGATCAACTCTCTTGAAGACCACCACACCCCACAACTTTCTGATTTATTACATATTCCTACTCCATGGCACAATTCTATTGTTGAGATTGACGAAAAGAAGACTCTTTATGCTATTAAATCAGGACATGTCAAGAAGGGAATTAAAGATGGAAAGGGACAAGGAGGATGGAATGCTGAAACCATGTGTTTTGAGTTCCAGAACTTGAAAATGACTTAGATTATTGCTAAAGTGGCCATCAGTGGACTTAGAGCTGGAAACTAATAAAACCTTTACACTGGCTCTCTGACATTTGGTGGTTGCAACTTATTGAAATTTCGCAGCCATTTGTTAGGCGCACCCTACAGTAGAGATGTTTAATAATTAATCTATAACCGAAACCATTGTAGAGCAGTAAAAGAGAACTGAAGAATTTCATTATCATCTTGATCTTTCAGTATATTAACTTTATATCATAATGTTATCTGGTGACGTCACCCGACTAAAGTACCATGGATTAAGTCCGTACCAGATCTTCACCTTCTGTCGCTCAACCACTTCACCACAACACAAACCGTACATACAACCAAAATCGATACCACAAGAGAAAAAGGAGGAATTCTATTCGCTAGTCGCACACTCTCTACTTCAACTCTTTATCCTCTCTTTCTTCTTTTCTCTTTCCTCTTTCCTCTTTCCACTCCTTCTCTATCTGTCCCATCACTTGTTGTTTCATCACCAGTCCCTGTGCAGTACTGAAACGCGTACTTCTAGACGAACGCCATCAGATCAATCAACACCACAAACAACTCCAAACAACGATGCCTCCAAGTCCATTACAAATCAAGGTCAATGCCTTAAAGAGACTCATCAAGGAAGAATCCTTGTACCAACAAGAAGTCACCGAACAAGAACAATATGTCGCCCAAATGAAGACCAATAACGCTGATGAATACGAATTGAAGAAACAGATCCAAGTGTTGGAAGAAGCCAAGAGAATGGTTCCAGAAGTCAGCAAGAAGATCGCCGAGCACAAGGAAGCCTTGGAAGCCTTCTTGGAATCCTACAAGGGTGACGAAGACGTCTCTGCTGCCAAGGAGTTGGTTGCTTAAGGTTCAAGGACGGTTTGAACTAGATCAAAACCACCTACAAAAACCCACCGAAATAGGAACCCAACAACAACAGCAATAATTAGTTAGACTAGGAATAGAATCATCAGAATTAGTAATGGCTGATAAAGATATCGATACCAAAGTATCTAATCAGAGCTTTTCTGTATCAATATATTAGGTAATGGCTATTGATCTACTATAAGTAAAGAACTTACTAGCTCTTCACTTGTTACAATTGATTGATACTTAGCTATATTAAAATATTTATAAATAGTTAATGGTACACGAAATACTAATAAATTCCAAATTTATCGCATAACTATCAAATTACATGGTAGACTAAATTCAGATGTACGATGGTAACTAATTACTAAGGGGGGGAGTAGGACGAAGTAGAATTTTTTTTTTTTGTTTAATGTTCCAAGATGGTCAACTTACCAGTAACAACCACGTTTTCAAGAATGGCACCATTTGGAATATCAATTCTATCACCATCGTTACAAACAATAATGACAGTACCCTTCAAGACAACACCTCTACCTAAGTTAACATCACCAGTAATAGTTAAGTGATCTAATTCCAAGATCTTTGGCATATGAGGAATTCTCTTTTGGAATCCACTAACCTTCTTAAAGTGAGAACCTAACTTAATCAATGGGTTAGAGAATCCATCTCTAGTTGGGTCTAACTTCAAAGCACCGTGTTCCAAGTAGAATAAATCAGACTTGACCAATAATAAATCAGAAGAAGTCTTGACTGGCAAGAATCTAGATCTTGGAACAACAACACCATGAGCACCCTTAAAGTGTCTAATAGCAGCACCAACAGCGGTTTCTAATTGTAAAACATTGATGTCAGAGTTACCAATAGTGATGGTCTTTTGGTTTGGAATGATTTCAGCTTCAATAGCGTTTTGTTCAACCAAGTTCTTGATGGCTCTTAAGTTAATCCACAAGTTATTGGTGTTGAAGTACTTGAATTTCTTAATACTCTTGAATTCTTCAACGTGTTCCTTTGGAACTTGAGCAATTTCTAATAATCTAACTTGACCTTCGTAGTTGATTAAAGTACCACCCTTAACATCGGCTCTGGTCTTATCAGTTAATTCCATAATATATTCAGCACCGGTTTCAATCATGTGATCTAAGATCTTAGCATCAACAGTAGCACCCAAGTTGTCACCATTGGAGACGAACAAGATTTCTCTACCTTGAGCTAAAAGAGCATCCAATTCACCGGATTGAACTAAAGATTCGAACAAATCACCGTGACCTGGTGGGTACCAACTTTCCAATGGATCATCGAACTTTTCTGGGACTGGTAATAAGGAGTCCTTGAAGATTCTTGGGAATCTAGATTGGTTGAAGGTCTTAACTCTGATTCTGTGACCTTGATACTTCTTAATGATCTTGGCAGTATCAGCATCAGTGTTGAAAGAGTTCATCAACAATAATGGAACATCAGAATCGTACTTTCTGTTCAAGTGTTCAATTTGTCTAACAGACAAATCCAAGAAAGTGTTACCATCTCTGACTTCAATGACAGATTTTGGACCAACACAACCCATAGAAGTACCTAAACCACCGTTCAATTTCAAAACAGCAAGCTTAGATAAGTTGTGGGACTTGGATTCACTCAAAGTACCGTATTGAACAACTTCACTTGGAGATGGAGACTTGATCTTATCCCAATCTAAAGTGTTACCAGAAGCCTTATCGGTAAGGTATCTTCTGAAAAGGGCAAAGAAGGAGTCCATTTCGTTTTCAAATCTGGTTTGAACTTCTGGATCCTTGACGGTATCAGCCAAACTGTTCAAAGCATTACGCATTTGAGAGGCTGACACGGTGGTAGCAGTGTTGTCGAAGGCCTAAAAAGAATATGTTAGTAAATCAATCAATCAAAGAAAGAAAAGAAAGGGTTGACAAAAGTGGGTTAAATCAGCGGTTAAAACAAAAAAAAAATTGGGTATCAACGATAACACAGACAAACCAAGCGCTGTGGCGGGTTCGTGGTGGGTCTGACGAAGGGATCAACCGATGGTTCAACATCGCCAGATGAGTCCGTATCATGATACAATCAATTGCCATGAAGCGGGAATTTTTTTGTACCCAAAACCCATCCAAACAACCAGTTTCAGGGTTATATCAAAAAGAGTTCAAACAACCGCTCAAGATTTCGGAACACCGAGGATCTTGTCTGAGCACCCATTGCGTCTCAATCACTACTTACATAAGTCGACTGGGTCTTGATGTGCTTCCTTGGGGTGGAGGTAGAGGCCATGATGATGATGTGGATAGTAAAATGAAAAGAATATTCGGTGATACTGTGGTCCATATATGGTGGGGCGTGGTGCAAAGCAACTGCGTCGTGCGCGCACCCATTATCACCCACCACAAAGACAGAAAGGCGTTCAAAACCACAGGCGGAAATTCGGAGTACTTCTCTATGGAATTTTTTTTTTTTTTTACTAATTTTCTAATTTCGCAATTTCCCGATTGTAACCTTTAGGTTTGAGACACTTGGGAGTTTTCTGGTCCATGTGGATGAAGTTAAAGTGAGAATGTTACGAAAATGAATTGAGATGAGCCCATTTTTAGCCATATTATCTCGGGTGTTTTCTGTCCTTGATAGACTGACAATTTGCACTCTTTTTGGTTTCGATCCCTATATAATTTTTTTTTTTTTTTGGTATTTGCCATTTGCCTCTTTGCTACAATCAGAAACTCATCGGACTTACCCCTGAAGAAAATAAAAGTCGGGGAACAATTTTTTTTTTTTTTTATTAATTAATTGCCAGCCCAGCAAATTATGCAAAATTATAGTGGAATTAATTTTGGCGATTTCTAGAATGTTTTTGGTTTTTGGCTTGCTTTAGATTTAGAAACAACTAGAATCTTGAAGCAGTAGGGATGTTTGCTGGTTATGGCGTGGAGATCGATAATGATTTAATTTTTAATATTTAATTTTTATTTTCCTATTTCTTTTTTTTTTACCCTTAACTTTACATCTTCATTACTTTCTTGATTTTATTTTTTTGTTGTGGTAATACTTGATTGGGCTTTTTCCGAGAACCCTCCAATGAAATGGTGAAATGGTGATGATAGGTGCCGCCACTACTGGTATTTTTCTCTGTTTTTCCGTGATAAAAATTGGGGGATTGGGGGATCTTGGATCTTTTTTTGGGGGCAGCCCCATCATCATCATTAACATCATCTTCACCAATTTTTCACTTTCACTTTCACTTGTTTCCCGTCAATTGTCAACTGTCAATTGTCAATTGATGTGATGATTTTACTAACTATTTACGCGAACCATTTCTAACAATAGACTAATAATACTAGCAATAATCATTAATAACCACTAATACGATTGGTCCACTGGTCCACTGGTCCACTGGGTCCACTGAGTCAATCTTTCTAATTTTTTTACACTTGTAATCGGTGGATATGTGTGTGAATCTGCGCGTGGGCGGGCAAGGGTTTCGTATAGCGGTTATAATGTATTTGAAAAAAAAAAAAACAATAGCGAACATCTCCTAAAATTTCAAGTTCTCATGATGTTACACCGAGAAATTATACCTGTACCACCTTTTACCTTTTGGAGGAGACGAGCCTAACAATGCCTGCCCAACAATCGATTTAATGCGGGGTTCAATCAAGTCACTTGCGAACGTTTTGATCATCGGAATGATTAGATCTACAAAAGCAATAATTACAATACACTTCAAGTCCCGCCCCCTTTCTTCCTCTCATCTCTGTCTCTCTCTTCTGTAATAATAACCCAAATAACGGGGTCCCTATCGCATCGCCTTGGACAACTCGTGTTCTTTGTCTTGGTCCCTTACCTTCTTCGATCTGTTGATACTCTGTGGAAAAATAAACGTGACCCATCGGGATCTGGTACCTGAATCGGATTGGGTCCTCGATCTTTACAAATAAGTTACTTTTTTTTCCCTCCCTCCCTTGTTTCATAATCCTTAGCGAGCAATTACCCTCTATTAACCTTATTACTACTTGGTAACAGAATATTATGTAGCAATGTCATTCAAGTCCGTAGCAAAGCTAATTGAGGAGATGGAAAAATGGAAAAAAAATTCTACTAGGCATTTTGATGGCAATCTTTTCGTACTTGTTTTTGTTGATAAGATTTTCAATTTTCACTTGTAATCCATATGTAATTTCCTTTAAAATAATTTTCGGGGATAAATGTGCTTAAAATTTTTCATTCTTGGTAATTTTCTAGAATATTTACAAAATTCTAAAAATACACCATCATCAGATGAGGTTGAAAATTGGCTAAAAACGTGCTGAAAATAACATCTTGAGAATATAGATAAACTCTTATCAATTTTTATCGGTTTTTAATTGGGTAATATACTGTTATCTACTGATAAATTGGAATACTTGGCTCTTATACAAGTGCACCCGTAGAAATCTTTTTTCAATTTGTCAGCGAAGAAGTCCCAGTGGCCGAGTGGTTAAGGCGACGCCCTGCTATCTAGCAGTTTAGGCGTTGGGTTTTACCTGCGCAGGTTCGAATCCTGTCTGTGACGTCATTCTTTCTTTTTTGCAACTCTTCACAAGAAACTAATCTACCTTATCATCCAATCACTGATTATAACAATTGTTAAGCCTACTTTCACCCTCAACGTGTTGAGGTGGCTACTACTTCAAAGACAACATTTTAAACTTCCATGCTTAATCAATAAACCTAATTTTTTTTTAGCCGAATGGTCCGAAACTTAATCCAAAATACGAATTACAAACTTTATAATTCTCTACACGGCTCAAGCTCTTTTTATTTCACGTTAACTTTGACATATAATTACAAGAATGCTTATATAATACAACCGTAGTATCTTGTCGGAAAATTGATACCAAGAAACGGTCAAAAATACATAACGAATAAAGCAGACTATTCGTCTTCATAACTTCATTAAAAAACCAAACCGTTTAGCAGCCAAATTAATTATCCACTATAATTCATAAAACTTCTGGATCTTTCCTAATTTCGTACAACTAGAAAGACAAATCCAAAAATAAATAAAAATTTCCCAATTTGGCCAAATGGCTCAGTTCTTTTTTTAGGTTGTTTAATTAGTTGCAGCATCACCTGTCAACCACAACTCTATCAAATAATTATACATTTGTTCTTTTTCTTCCAGTAATTGCACCACCGTGCCTCTTGCTCCCCCAATTGGACTTCCAACTATATCATAAGTACACCAATATGGATATTGTTTTGCAGCTGCAAAATTTTCTTGTAAAATCCAAGCTTGACTAGGTTCCCTGAATCCTGCTTCATATATTGGTTCCACGATAGTAGGAGGTCTAAGAATGCTCTTCACAAATAATGGATTCTTTTTTTCTTTTTCTTTTCCTTTTCCTTTATCTTGTTCACTAGCAAATTTATGTTCTAAATTTGACTTAAATTGTGGATGTGAATGTAACCAATTTTCTAATTGATAACTTGTCAAATATAATAATTTACTGTCTTCCAATTCATCAACTTGACCCCACGAGGAAGAACAAAGCTCGTGTGACATACTTGCCTTTTTACTATTGATATTTTCTTTGGGTGTTAAGTGGCCTACTGTCACAGCATAGATGCCATGAAAATTGAGTTTTTTAGTACCTGCAATTTCTTGACCCAACCAAACATATTCAGGACTGATATCTTCCAAAATATGATCAATGTTTACTTTGTAGAAACGAGTCTTGAACATTTTGTGAAGTTGCAAATTCGTTCCAATAAGCAATCCACTTAATACTTTAGACTTGTTAAAAATCATCATACTAGGATCAATCAAGGATAAGAAGTTATCATTATATATTCTGTTAGTACCTGAGTCAGCCTGACGTTCTTTGATACCAAAAATTTCAGATTCAATTTTTGAAGGCATCATATAGTTTTTGACTAATCCAGTAACTTCATGAAATCCAGGTTGGAAACTTGATGGTTTGGAATAAATAGATGGTGCTTTGAAAAGCAACATTCCACTTGATCTGTAAGTATCCTTTTGGAATAAGTCCTTCTCAAAATTACTAAGTAGTGGAATGGTATGTGGGGTAAGTACAACAAATTCTTCAAAAGAATTCAAAATTGTACTAGTTGTAAAATTGAAGTCTGGACTATTAAATGCCCATTTCGTATCAGGAACACCAGGGATTTGTTCAGTCAAGGATTGGTGTGTGTTTACAAACCAAATATCTTGTTTTGGGAAGTTAGGAGTTTCAACTATAGTGGAATTGGTTGGAAACTTTTCAAAATCATTTCTACCAGAATCAACAATTTTCTTCTTTTCATATCCATTTAATCCTTGTCCCAGAGATATAATTTGAATTGGTAACTCATTGTCTATGCCTCTTAATACTGTTATTAATCTTATTATATTGTAGATGGTTTTCTTTCTCTTCTCGTTGGTTGTAAAATAGACTGGAATAACAATACCTTTACCATTACTTCTTTCTTTTAATGATTGAATAAAACATTTGGATGGTTTAGCAGAGTCGTATTTCTTCTGATCATAAATTGGAATTTCTTTAGATGCCAATACTTTTTTATCCCAATGTTCGAATTGGGGCCAAATTTGTGAAAGCCATGGATATAATTGCAGTTCATAATCATGACATATGTCTTCCAGAGCAGAAGTTTCATTCAAGAAACATTCACCCCAAACAGACATATGACGGAAATCTTGAGTCATTCTTCTTTCATAATCAGAAGTGGTTCTAGTCAATCCTTCAAATTGATCCACAACAGATTTGGTATGCGACTCAAGAAATCTATGACCTCTCTCATTCAATTCAATTTTTTTCTGGAGCGATTTTTCACGAATATATTTCTTCTCTTTATACACGAGATTATCAAAGGGAAACTCGTAAATTTCTTGTAATGATAAAATACGATTATTTTGATTATTCTTCCTCTGTAGTTTAGTTAACTTCTTGAAGTATGAGTTACATTTCTTTTCAATACTTGGTTCATATTGCAAGTTTTCGTTGATCACAGGGTTAAGGAACTCTTGTCTCTTCTTGATAATGTCCACCTTGTGAAGTTCAGGTTTTGGTAATGTATCAATAGATGCTAATTGTACGAATATAACTAGAATGAGAATTAATATGAAGATTCGTTTACGAAATATGTACCTGAATCGTAGGAGCGACATTTGCGGGGAATACCGGAACGGTTATTGGAAAGGAATGTGGGAGCTATTGAGCAAATGGATAAGTAGAAGGTGTAGCAAATCGTTTCGGAATTTATGGATCATTTGAATCCTGGAGTATAAACACTGGGGCAGATCACCTGCCGAAGCACGTGATTAGCATACATTTTAAGACCCGCCGCACCAGATATGGATTGATGAGTTAAAGATGATAGGGCCCCAAATACCAGCAGAGCTTCGGGAGAAGCGTAGAAAAGCAAAGGAAGCAAGAGAAGCCAAAGAAGCCAAAGAAGCCAAAGAAAAGAAACAAGAAGATGTAAAGAAGCCCCAAGATGTAAAAGAAACCAAGCAAGATAACGCAAAAGAACAATCTATAACAACAACTACAGCCAAAGATGATTCTGACAGTGACAGTTCCGATGACGACATCCAGGGACCCCAATTAGGAAGTATTCCAAAGGTGGAGAAGAAAGAGAATAAAGTGGAAGAGAACGAGAAACCACCAAGTTCACACCCAGCTAAACCCACTTTACTTGAGCTTCACCAGAAGAAGCAAAAAGAGTCAGGAATCTCCAACAAGAACAGAATACACAAGTTTGACCATAAAGAGGGTCTCAATGACGAAGTACGGAAAGAGATCTTGAAGAACGTGAACTCCAAGGGAGGCTTGAACAGGTTCACAAGTGCCAAGAAGAATTGAACTATAAATAGTGATAGAAGTTGACCTCTTCAGCACACCGAAGGCAGTCGAAGGTCCATAATATGGGGTTCTTATTGATAACAATTGATCTATTCAGGGCTTTATATTGATCACTTAAAACTCAATGTAGCCTACAGATTCACAGCAGCTGGTTATACAAGAAATCTATTATATACTATGTGGATAAATAGGTAAGGCTCATTTCCATTGGGTTAGAGCTTGAACCATATTGGTCTAAGTGGCCGTGACTGTCCTGAAACCAGCCAGGTCAGTCGTTTCAGGCTAGAGTGGGTGTCCAAGGGACATAAAACCCAGCTCATATAGTAATTGATGAGGTATCAATTTGATTTGTACAAATAACACTTAGATAGTGACCTCCATAGACAATACAAAACGTAATTAATATAGTGGTTCTGTAGTTACACGGGGCCTATGAGATAATTTATATCTCTCCTAGTGCCATGTGAATTGTGCCATTGATACTCTTTTTGGTGTTTGCTTGACTGTTGTTTCTTTATTGAGCCTCCTTATCAAATCGTTGCCTTGCCAAACACTTTATCCAATTCATTCACATTGCTTTGATCTTCCACTTCTACTTCAGCCTCCACCTTCTTCTTAGCTGGTTGCATCACACCCTCGAACGAGTACCCTGGTGCAACCTTTGCCTGTTGTTGGTGGATCCACTCTTGGAACTTGGCGATATCAGGATCGTCCTGTTGGCTGACCTTTGATTTGAGTTCATTGACTTCGTGACTCCATTTGTCTAAATCTTCTGGTGATAAGTTGATCTTGGGAGGCACTGATGATGATGATAGTGATGGAATTAGCTTACTGTAGTTTGTTTTAAGGGTCACTGCCTTTGGTGGCTGGAACGAAGGGTTCTTCACAAGAGGAACTTGCTTGAGCAAAGCATCGGCTAATGTTAGTAAGATTCTGATTCGTTGGTGAACACGTTGATCCAGTTCAATGTGTCCACCTATCAATTCCACCTGTTTCATCCAATTGCCTTGATACTTACGCTTATCTGTGTCATCCATTGTGGTGGTGTAAGTCAGATCAGTTTGGTGATAGTGCGAAAGTTAATTGTACCATGAGCCATACTGTCATAGATAAAGAAAAATGCACACTCAACAAGAAAAGCAAAAGACAGTTGATAAAAGAAGTAGACAGAGAGATGAATTGACTTTTGCAACTCTTGTAAGGACCTTCCGCTCATAAGCTGTATTTTTGCCTCCTCTTTTGATAATTTTCTTAGATCGATATCACTACTCGCATTTGCTGCCATTTGCTGCCATATTCTCCCACTCTTTATATACTCTTATTTCTACTAAGATAGAGACGCTCACACATCCTATCTACTATTACACAGTCCTGGTTCGTTCTATTGCTTTATTAGTATACATGTCGATAATACGACTTATTTAATTCATGATGGATGACGCCAATATGGTAAAACATACTGGTAAGTATCAAAACAGGTCAAAAGGCTTGGTGAAACATATAAAAACGAGGGCCCCAGTTTGAATCAAGCAAAGATGCCATTTTCACATCAGTTCGCAAAACACAATTTTGGTCCCTTTATTCCCTTCCACTTTTTGGTTTCCTGTTTATTCATCACCAACTCGCACTATTGTTTTCGTTGGAGGGCTCATTGGCTTTTTTCATTTGAAAATGGTTGGTTCAAGTTAAGCTCGTTGCTTAGTTGTCTTTGTAATGACGGATCAAAATGTAAGCATTTTCTTGCTTCAAGTTGGACAAGGAACGGTATCCACCTTCTAAACGCATCAACAATCCACCGAAGGAGATATACACAGACATCTTATCATCACCTTCGTTTTCTTCGAACTTGTAAACGGTACCGTACATGACATAATCGAAATCATCAGCTAAGGAAGTGTCACCTTGCTTTGGAGGTCTCCATGAACCGTTGGAGGTCAACATAGAAGATTCATTACCCAAGGATCCAGCCAAGGTGATGGTTAAAGAATCATTGGCCTTCACTGGGAAAAGTTCAGCATTAATATCAAGAGTAATTTTGATGTCCTTGGAAGTGGAAGAATGACCTGTTATTCTGGAGACCTTGTTGTATCTGCCGGAGTCCGTAGACTCGACAATGAACATATCTTCGAAGAGAATTCCTGACATTATGGATTGGTGATACTATGTTTGGAGAGTGGAAATTTTTGATGATGAGATACACTATGGGAAAAAGAAAGTCACGTGAATGTAGCGTGATCGTACCACGTGATGCATTCCACATTTCGCATCCCTTTTCAAGCAAGGCATAAACATCCCGACACAACCATTCAAAACTATTGATCAAACATGTCCGAAAAACGCCAAGATGACGTAGAACTCATGCTTAGAAAACAGCGCTTCAGAGTCAAGGCCTTCCTTGTTATGGTTGTTGTTGGTCTTTTCCTTCTTCTAGGCAAATTGACCCTTTTTGGTACCAGTTCCGTTAGCATCGCCTCATTTCACCAATCTGATTCGGTTGATTTATTTGAATTCCATCAACCTACTGGTTCCCTGTTTGGAGAATATGAAGTTCCAACCCCAGCCAAGAGAGATGATGACAGTGAAAGTAGTGAATCATCCAAACCAAAGTCCAAGGTTCAAAAGATTTTTGATAAACCAGCTATTAGAGTGGTTTTAGCTATTTTTGGATTTATGTTCTTAAATATGCTTGCTATTACTATACATCATATTTTCCACAGAGCTACTAGATCTGAAAAGAGTTATCGTAATGTGGAACAGGTTATATCACCATTTTAAAACATACAACGTGGAAACCCAAATGGAATTATAAAGTGTGATAAATAAAATATCTAACATGAAACAAAAAGAAACAAAGAGGAAGAGAGAGAAAAGAACCCTTAGTTAGTTAGATATTATTAGATGATTATTCGCAACTACGTTGTTACAACCCCCTCACCATTCACCCAAAGAGATATGATACACAGTATACGGTAAGGGGGAGTGATATATACTGCATTATTTGTACGGATATGTCCAGCCAAATCAAAAAAAAAAAAAGATAATGAGGTCAAATGTGTATTGACAGAAAATGACAGGTCAGATGAGAATGTACCTGATAACTGAGGAAAAAAAAAAGAACAAGCAAGAATACGATTTATCTATGATTTGAGTTGGACAAATCCCCCCATTGTTGATCAATGAAACCCCCCAAAGTGATATTTGATTTTGATTTCTTCTACCATTAAAGTGTAACCGAATTGGTAACACTACTATTATTTAACCGGATTGGAATATATGAGATAAAAAGAGAGAGAGCAACAGTGTAACTAGCTGGACAGGCTAAAAATAGATATTGTGTAAACCCCTTCGTAATTAGACGAGATGCGACAATGCAAAATATCCACGAAAAAACCAATTAGACAAATTAGTAGTTAATTGGGTAGGAGTTAAAAGTGGTAAATTAGCGAGAATTGTCAAAAATTGACCTAAAACCAAAAAAAAAAAATTGGTGAAAAAACTTCAAAAATGACACCAAATGCGACAATCCAGGTTCTAGTTCCTAAAGGCTAGATTAGGCAGTTACCAAGATCGGGGCCTCGTAAATTGTAGAGTCTAGCTCATCATAATGATATAACAGGTTTTAGGTCATACTAGAGCCTGTTTACTAGAACAATTTAGCTCGTTTACATCTACTTTGGTGGACCTTTACCTGGTAGACCCTGTGTCGTAAGTAGTGTCGCCAATTGCTCCAATTCTCTCTTGCGACATCAAAATGCCATTGGCCCAAAAAGACCATTGAAAAAAAAAATTCTGCACTGGTTCCGGAGTTATCCAGCTCACAACTCCATCAAGACCCTTTTGTACCTTAATACTAAACATCCCAGACCACACCAAATCATTCTACGATCGTCGTTTTTACCGGATTACTCCGCTTAAGTCCCCACTAACCAATCTCGGCCATCTCCATCTCTTCCTGCACACACCGTCCTTATCAGTAGCAAGATCAATCTAAATCACGGCCCGTGATAAGCAATCAATTACATAAATATACCCCAATTTCCAACAATAACCCGCTTGCCCACCCAGCGACGTTCCATCACTAATTCGCCACAATCACCACCACCATTGTCCGGTGAATCACCTTCTTCTACTGAACCAACGTCTCCTAGTTTCTAGTACTTTTTATACCTGGTTTATACTCGGTGACAGCGGCTCCCTTCATCCTCCCATTGTACCAGTCAGCCGCATCCCCCAAACCATTAATTGGTTGATTTCATTTCATCACAGGTTACAGTTTACAGTTATATCCTTTCCCTAATGATTCCCACAACTCCTCTCCCTAAAAGACTCCTCCAAGTCACTTGTGCCATCGTCTGGTGCTTGCTAGCAGCAGGTCCAGTGTTCGGGTTTGCTGCTTTAAAACCAATTCTTATTAGTGAACACATTTACGAAGACCGCTGTGATGTCAAGACCAGAGAAGACGACGGCTCGTCCACCTTGGCCTGTTCCGAACAGGACTTGTCATTGAACTTCTTGTTCACAATTGCATGTATGGTGACCAACATATCGGCATTGCCAGTGGGCTCAATCCTTGATACTTATGGTCCAAAAATCACCGGTATGGTCGGTGCAATCATATTGGCATTGGGAACATTGAGCTTGAAATTCGCTGATACTTGGACAGTATTTGATGGTTATTTGGTTGGTTATACCCTTTTGGCATTAGCTGGTCCATTTGTATTTATTTCATGTTTCCAATTAGCCAACAGTTTTCCTAAAAATTCCGGTTTGATTTTGGCTTTATTAACAGGAGCCTTTGATTCTTCTTCAGCATTATTTTTATTATACCGTTTGGTTTATACTAATGTTCAGAAAATTCATCTTAGTACATTTTTCTCATATTATTTGGTAGTTCCAGCATTTATTTTTGTTTGTCAATTATTTATTATGCCAAGAGACTCTTATAAAACAGTTGGTACTTTGGCTAAAATTGCAGAAACTGGTATTGATGAAACTGGTAAACCTTTAAATTCTGATTTATTATTACCTGAAGATCGTACTGCTCCTGAAGAATTTGTTCAACAACCAACCATCACTGAAACTACTTCTCTTTTAATGAGAAGAGCTTCTATGTCAAGAAAATCTTCTACTGTTCTGAGAGCTTCATTTTCTTCAATTAGATCATCGAAATCAGTTTATGAACAAGATGCTGATAATAAATTACATCAATCTTCTGGTGGTACTTTTGGTATTTTACATGGAGTTTCAATTACCAGACAATTACAATCAAAATGGTTTATTTTAATGACTTTCTTCACTACTATTCAAATGTTACGTATTAATTATTTTGTGGCTACTATTAAGAGTCAAGAACAATATTTATATAATGAAGAATTGGCCGTTATTATTAATCATTTCTTTGATATGGCATTACCTTTAGGAGGTTTAGCATCTATTCCATTTATTGGATTAATTTTGGACAATTTCACTACTTTGGCAGTATTAACTATCCTTGCTACTATTTCTACCGTTATTGGATTATTAGGTTTGATTTCATGGTTACCAGGAACTTATATTGGTATTATATTACTTGTGGTTTATAGACCATTTTATTATACTGCTGTTAGTGACTTCTGTGCCAAGGTGTTTGGTTATGATAATTTCGGTACCATTTATGGTACAATTATTGCATTTTCTGGTGTTTGTAATATTTTGCAACAAGTGATGGATAAATTTACTCATGAATATTTCAATATGAATCCAGTTCCTATCAATGCATTATTGACAGGATTAACAGTATTGTTTGGAGGTTTATTAGTGGGATTTGTCAGATCTCAAGAATTGGATATTAAAAGAAAGAGTTTGGAATTAGAAGCCCAAGAAGCCATCAATAGACCTATTCCTCAATAGACCTCAATAGAGGCTTTTTAGGGCAGTTTCAATGTCATCTCTACAAAATTAAGTTATATAGTCTAATACCATAATTCAAATAAAATGAATATGTCAAGCCACAAAGTAGGATATACTCTTTAGTTAATATTAGTATAATAACTTTATTCACTTTAGTTCAATAGAAAATTATAGCATAACTTACCAACTAATTTAAGCTTTAGATACGGTTTTCTACACATTATTTTCACATTAATGCTATGTTCATTATGACATTATCTAATATACAACCTGTGGAAACCGGAAAATAAAGAGATCGGTTTCTTAATTAGAAAAAAATAATAACTAGTAATTTGCCCACCAACTAGAATAATAAAAAGTAGTATAGTGTGATGATACAATATAATATATCACTTATTGGTTCTTCTGAGCTTTCTCTGTTTCTTCTCCTCCTCTCTGACCAAGTCTGGCTCCAACGCAACCATCTCCGGTATTGCCTTGGTTAATTCTCCCTTGTACACTACCGTTTCTACTTGGTCTTCCTGGAGGTATTTTGAAACTTGCTTTACTTCTTGTGGGACCTGTGGGACCTGTTGAACCTCATTTATAGGTTTGCTAGTAGAAGTGCTAGTGGTACTAGTACTAGAACTACTGGTGGGGAACGAAAGAATATCTTCCCTCATTGCTTCTTCTTGGCAGCTTCCTTTTCGGCCTTTTCAACGGCTCTTCTGGATCCCTTAATGATTTCTAAATGTCCAACTCTACCAGCAATCAATTTTTCAGTAGATGACATTAAACGACTTCCGTGAATCTTAGACAATTTTTGTGCTTCTTTGGCCAAAGTTTTCTTAGGCTTGATGATCTTTGGTTGACACCTCTTTGGGCCGACGACTGCTTTCTTAGAAGCTTTTGGTCCTTTAGACTTTAAGTTGAGTTTACCTTGAGCCATCTCTGGTTACCAAATCAAGGCCTTGGTAAACGAAAATTAAGTAGATGAGGGAGCAGGAGGAGGAGAGATGGATTTGGTCACATGACCCTAAACCATGTGACGGCATCGCGGCCGCTTTGTCAAAAGGTGCAATTTAGTGCGGGCTGAAATTCGGACTCCAACTTTATTCCAGATTTATTGATTGATTGATTGATAAATGGCAACACGTGACTCTTATCGGACGGAGTCAATTTTTCTCCAGTTAATAAACTTGCCCATATATAAACCGATCATCCGCTCAAATCCAAATTTTGACCGGTAACTTCAAAGTTCCAAATATTTTATGTCTGGCTTCCTCATTTTACCAGGGCCCACTGCGCTCTCTCAATTCAGAGTCAACAACTTGACTCTGGAGATCGAGAAGAACCTTAATCAAGGTTCTATCGTTGAAGAGGTGGCTTCAAGTTATACTCATTACATTTCATTAAAACAAGATTTGAATGAAAAACAACTTGCCTTGGTCGATACTTTGTTACAATATGATACACCAGTTGATGGATCTAATAAATTAGCTGGTCAGTTACTTGAATTGTCTAAGATTAGTGGAGATTCTACTGAAGCTATTAAATCTATTCAACTTGATGATCATCATCATTTGATTCGTATTTTACCAAGACCAGGTACTATTTCTCCATGGTCATCTAAAGCCACTGATATTGCTAATATTTGTGGATTATCTGATTATGTTGAAAGAATTGAAAGAGGTATGTCTTTATTGATTAAGACCAATAGTTCTTTCAATGGCAAATTAACTGGTGATATTTTGACTTCTGTTTATGATAGAATGACTCAAACTCTTTATTTCAATGAACATGCTCCAAAATATGATGATTTATTTGCTCATCATAATCCAAAACCTTTGGTTCATGTGGATATTATTTCTGATAATAATAATTTGATTAAAGCCAATAAAGATTTAGGTTTAGCTTTAGATCAAGGTGAAATTGATTACTTGATTAATGCTTTCACCGATATTATTGGTAGAAACCCAACCGATGTTGAACTTTTCATGTTTGCTCAAGTCAATTCTGAACATTGTCGTCACAAGATCTTTAATGCTGATTGGACCATTGATGGTTTAAAGAAAGATCTTTCTCTTTTCAAAATGATTAGAAACACTCACGCTAAAAACCCTCAACATACTATTTCTGCTTATTCTGATAATGCTGCTGTGTTTGAAGGTCCTGAAGGTTACGTTTATACTCCAGATTTTAACTCCAAGAAGTGGACTTCTACTAAGGAAAGAGTTCACACTTTAGTTAAGGTCGAAACTCATAACCATCCTACCGCAGTCTCTCCATTTGCCGGTGCCGCCACCGGTTCTGGTGGTGAAATTAGAGATGAAGGTGCTGTTGGTAGAGGTTCCAAATCTAAGGCTGGTTTAGCTGGTTTCTCTGTTGCCGATTTAAACATTCCTGATTTGCCTCAACCTTGGGAAAGAGATGTTGGTAAACCAAACCACATTGCTTCCGCTTTAGATATCATGATTGAAGCTCCTTTAGGTTCTGCTGCTTTCAACAATGAATTCGGTAGACCTGCCATCAATGGTTACTTCAGAACTTTAACCACTGAAGTTGAAAACCATCAAGGTAAAGCCGAAATTAGAGGTTTCCATAAACCAATTATGTTGGCTGGTGGTATGGGTGCTATCAGACCAGATTTGGCCTTGAAAAACACCAAGATCACTCCAGGTGCTAAATTAATTATCCTTGGTGGTCAATCCATGTTGATTGGTTTAGGTGGTGGTGCTGCTTCTTCTATTTCTTCTGGTGAAGGTTCTGCTGAATTAGATTTCGCTTCTGTTCAAAGAGGTAACCCAGAACTTCAAAGAAGAGCTCAACAAGTCATTGATGCCTGTGTTTCTTTAGGTGCCGACAAGACCCCAATTCAATCTATTCATGATGTTGGTGCTGGTGGTTTATCTAATGCTTTACCAGAATTGGTTCATGATAACGATTTGGGTGCAAAATTCGAATTAAGATCCATTTTATCTTTAGAACCAGGTATGTCTCCTATGGAAATCTGGTGTAATGAATCCCAAGAAAGATATGTTTTGGGTGTTGCTCCAGAAAACTTGGAAATGTTCACCAAGATTTGTGAACGTGAAAGAGCTCCTTATGCTGTTGTTGGTGAAGCTACTGCTGAACAAAGATTGGTTCTTACTGATTCTTTATTAAACACCACTCCAATTGATTTGGAAATGTCTGTTTTATTTGGTAAGCCTCCAAAGATGTCTAAGGTTGCTACCACTGAAGACTTGAAATTATATCCATTCATTACCGACAAATTACAATTAGAAGATTCTATTTCTAGAGTCTTACAATTACCAGCCGTTGGTTCTAAGAACTTCTTAATTACCATTGGTGATAGATTTATTACTGGTTTGGTCGATAGAGACCAAATGGTTGGTCCATGGCAAGTTCCTGTTGCAGATGTTGGTGTTACTGCCACTTCTTTAGGTGAAACTGTATTGACTACAGGTGAAGCTTTAGCTATGGGTGAAAAGCCAACTTTGGCTCTTATTTCTGCTGCTGCTTCTGCCAAGATGTGTGTTGCCGAATCTTTATTGAACGTTTTCGCAGCCGATATTCCATCTTTGGAACATGTCAAATTATCTGCTAACTGGATGTCTGCTGCATCTCATGCTGGTGAAGGTTCTAAATTATATGAAGCTGTTCAAGCCATTGGTTTAGACTTATGTCCAGATTTAGGTGTTTCTATTCCTGTTGGTAAGGATTCTATGTCTATGAAGATGAAATGGGGTGATAAGGAAGTCACTGCTCCTTTGGCTTTAACCATCACTGCTTTCGCTCCTGTTGACAACACCGCCAACACTTGGACTCCACAATTAGTTGAAAAGCCTGACACCGTTCTTGTTTTGGTTGATTTAGCAGCTACTGTCAAGAAATCCTTAGGTGGTTCTGCTTTGGCCCAAGTTTATAGAGAAATTGGTGATTCTGCTCCAACTGTTCACTCCAACCAAGTCTTGAAGTCCTTCTTACAATCTTTGGTTGTTTTACACAAGCAATTCGATGTTTTAGCTTACCATGATAGATCTGAAGGTGGTTTGTTCACCACTGTTGTTGAAATGGCTTTCGCTGGAAGATCTGGTGTTGAATTAAACATTGAAGGTGAAGATTTATTCACTGAATTATTCAACGAAGAATTGGGTGCTGTTTTCCAAATTGAAGCTTCTAAGTATGACGAATTCGTTAATGTTTTCGCTACTAACAACCTCGGTAGTGAATACATTAAGGTCATTGGTAAGCCAGATTTCGGATCTGCTAACATCAACGTTAACTTCAACGGTTCTACCGTTTACACTAACACTCGTGGTACTCTTCAACAATTATGGAGTAACACCTCTTACCACATCCAAAGATTGAGAGACAATCCAGTTACTTCCAAGGAAGAATACGATGCCATTGCTGATGAAAAGGATCCTGGTTTATCTTACCAATTAACCTATGATCCAAAGGAATCCAAGGCTTTCTCTGGTAAGCCAAAGGTTGCTATTCTTAGAGAACAAGGTGTTAACTCTCAACAAGAAATGGCCTGGTCTTTCGAACAAGCCGGTTTCGAAGTTTACGATGTTCACATGTCTGATATTTTGACTGGTAGAGTTTCTTTAGATCAATTCGTTGGTTTAGCTGCCTGTGGTGGTTTCTCTTACGGTGATGTTTTAGGTGCTGGTGCTGGTTGGGCCAAGTCTGTTTTATTCAATGAAACTGCTCGTGCTGAATTCAAGAAGTTCTTCCAAGACAGAACCGATACTTTCGCCTTTGGTGCTTGTAACGGTTGTCAATTCTTCAGTAGAATTGCTGAATTGATTCCAGGTACTGAAAACTGGCCAACCTTCGAAAGAAACTTGTCTGAACAATATGAAGCTAGATTTGTCATGGTTGAAGTTGATCCAGAAGCCAAGGCTCAATCTATTTTCTTACAAAAGATGAAGGGTTCTAAGTTACCAATTGCTGTTGCTCATGGTGAAGGTAGAGCTACTTTCAAGGATTCTACTACCCAAGAATCTTTCGACAAGGCTGTCATTAGATATGTTGATAACTATGGTAAGGTTACTCAACATTACCCATTCAATCCAAATGGTTCTCCAGCTGGTATTGCCGGTATTAGTTCTGCTAACGGTAGAGTTTTGGCTATGATGCCTCACCCTGAAAGAGTTACCAGAAAGGAAGCCAACTCTTGGTACCCAACTGAACAAGGTAAGGCTTGGGGTGACCATGGTCCATGGATCCAATTATTCAGATCCGCCAGAGAATGGGTTGGTGACAACTTCTAAGAGGAATTGTGTTTTTTGCATAATTATTAAAAAAAGCTATTATAGCATGTAAAATATATAAAATAATACATTATAGACGATTTGAGATTTACATTATTATAGTGAATGTAGTAATATGGGGGAGTAGAATTATTGGATGAAGCGAATATAGGTGGAGCCGAAAGGATTTAATGGAATACTATGGGTATTATGGTTTTTCGCAGCCAAATTAGGAGCTTGATAAACAGGGTGAGTCATACAAATAGTGACAAAAAACGAGCCAACAAGAGAAGAATATGATATGAAAAGGCTCACGTATTTCAAACCAAAGATATAAGTGGTACCTATTCTAGTTATCTAAGCAGATCAGTAGTGTTTTCATATCATTTATTGGTAGTATGTTGGGGTGTAGATGTGATACCCATGTATCACGTGACGAGATGAATCATAGTAAAAATTTTTAGATGTAGATCACAGATCCGAGCTATCCATACAAACAGAAAGCAAAAAAGAAAGCCCGATGCGGGGGTCGAACCCGCAACCTTTTGATACCTCGTAATTAAGAGTCAAACGCTCTACCGATTGAGCTAACCAGGCTTTGAATGAGAAAAGGGTTTGTAAATTGGGTACAGAAGGTCATACGAGTTTAAGAGAAGAGTAGTAAAAGTAGAGTATAAAGTGTAGAAAAAGTACAGCAACTGTACTAATGAAGAGTTTAAATATAGGTAGATGTGATTTGAGCAAAATTACGGGAAAGGAATCAATTTTAAGGGTAATGGCTGCGATGGCATGGTATATATGTATTACTAATAAATTACATAAACAGAATATCTAGGGTACCACTTAAACTTGGTCAAAACGAACCAAAATAAAAAATAAAAAGAGCCAAGTAACACCTTTTATCCATAATAATACGAATAGAACAACTCTTTCAGTATCTATTCTACTATATACTGTTACTTTTGGTGGGGGTTGAATCACGGTCCCAAATGTCGTGCACCTTCCAAATTACATAAGCAAGTTTTTTTCAAAAATTTTTATTGAGAAAAAGTCGTGTGCGCCCAATGAAAAAATTTTACTCGCTCGTCCCTCACCATACGTGAAAAATTTCAACCAAAAAGAAAACTCTTCTTCTTTATCAACTCAACAACAATGGTTTCTACTATTTTATCCAAGAAGAGAAAGTTAGTCGCTGACGGTGTTTTCTACGCCGAATTAAACGAATTCTTCACCAGAGAATTAGCCGAACAAGGTTACGCTGGTGTTGAAGTCAGAAAGACCCCAACCAAGTTGGAAGTTATTGTTAAGGCTTCTAACACTCAAGGTGTTTTAGGTGAACAAGGTAGAAGAATCCACGAATTGACCTCTTTGATTGTCAAGAGATTCAAGATTGCCCCAGAAGGTATCGTTATCTACGCTGAAAGAGTCGAAGAAAGAGGTTTGTCCGCTGCCGTTCAAGCTGAAGCTTTGAAGTCTAAGTTGTTGAGTGGTTTACCAATCAGAAGAGCCGCTTACGGTGTCTTAAGATTCGCCATGGGTGCTGGTGCCAAGGGTGTTGAAGTCGTTATCTCTGGTAAGTTGAGAGCTGCTAGAGCCAAGTCTCAAAAGTACTCTGACGGTTTCATGATCCACTCTGGTCAACCAACCAAGGACTTCATTGACACTGCCATCAGACACGTCTTGATGAGACAAGGTGTCTTAGGTATTAAGGTTAAGATTATGAAGGACCCAGCTGCCAACAGAGTTGGTCCAAAGTCTTTACCAGATGCTGTCAAGATTTCTGAAGCTAAGGATGAAGATGAAGTTATCCCAGCTCCAACTGTCAAGTCTTACAAGCAAGACAAGGAAGAAGTTGAAGCTCAAGCTTAAATTATATAATCCATTATATATAAGTAAAATTAATAATAGGGCTTTAACGGTTTAAAATATAATGTAAAAATTGTAGAAAAAAATTAAAGGACAAGCAAAGTAAGGATACAAGTGGGATCAATATCCTAGACGATATTAGAGGAGATCAGATGTGATCCAACGGCGATATAATGGTTCTTTTCTTCAGGTTTAGGGTTTTAGTGAAAATTGTGAAAACCAATCACATGAGACATCACACTTTCACATGTGCCCAATAACGTGATACACATCACATGACAGATCACGCCACAACTCGGTTATCAGTTAGACCATTTCTCACGTGCAACCCCACTTAATCTGGAGGGTGACTCAAGAGACGGGAATAAGACTCCGAGGTCGTGCGTGTGAATACGAGCCTTCGGCGCACACGGGATGACGTCGTAACCCCCCTATTATCCACGTGGAATCAACCAGAACTAATGGTTCTACCCTTCTAACAACTCTGGTGTATAGTTAAACCTTAGATCATACCATATATCAAGTTATACAGGATTTTTCCGGGTCGAATGACTCTAAAATTGACTCGTTTGACATTTTTGTAGGTCAACTTCCTTTCGTCCCTCGGTCCGTCAAATTTCGGAGTTTTTTTTCCCCATACCCGAAATCAAGACGGATGACTCGCGGAGATTAGCTGATAGCATGATTAGTGATACGTAGATGACGGAGGTTAATGTCCAATGTACCAAAAACTTATAATATAAAAAGCCACTTTAAATCCCAATTCCTAAATTTTAGAATTAATTTAATTAACTATTAAATAAATCTACTTTCCTTTTCATACCTATTTACAAATTTTTACAATTACAATGTCTGCTATTCCAGTTCCACAATTTTTAACTTTATCTACTGATGTTTCTGAACCATTTGTTATTCCAAATGTTTCTCCAGTCTCATCTCCTTTATTAGAATCTGTTGCTGAACCAAGTAAATTTTCTCCTTTGTTGCAAGATACCAACAGAGTTGAAGTTCCAAGATCTATTTCTATCGTTGACTTGGAAAAGTAAATTCTTGGTTAGTTGTCTTTTTTCCGTAATGAATTTATCTTACTTATGATTTTAGTTCTTTTATTTTAAGGTATGGCGGATCCTACCTTTGGTTTACTTGTATAGATACCATCCAATATTAAACAAATTATTTTTACTTATTACGATTATTTTTTTGGTGTTATGACATCAATGTTGTAGAGAATGTTTTTTTTGCTTATTTTGTATTTTTAGGGGACCGTTAATCATCTCTGTCTCTCCAACTCTCCATCTCCACTATCTGGGGTGGGGTGTGATACGGACTTGTACAGCCATATTGTTGTTTATGTACCTGATAAGGAGATGAGACATTTTGATTGGCGCGATTACTCGTATTTTGGATCTTAACCATAAGTGACTGAGTGAACTCCGAAATTCACGGCGGCGAAGTAACAAAGTACCATAGTAACAAAACCCCCACACTACCACCAATAACCCCCAACAAGGAAAAAGAAAACTATCGAGTTAGTCTTGGCTCTTGTTTTGTTAGGTGGGTAAATTTCGTGTAGAAAGGGGGTAGGAATCTCGGACTTGTTACGTCATTACAGATTTACACTTTTCACTTTTCACTTTTCACTTTTCAGTCCCCACCGTGGATTTTTCACTATACGTTTTTCACAGCAATTAGTAGTGACTGGGTTAGTCTTGGATTATGGTATAAGTTGCTTCGGTATTAAGTAGCTAATGATAATAGCTTTTACTGAGCGAGACCAGTTGCCATTGGACCAATTGTGACACCCCATTGCTACTGTCCACAGGCGACTCCACCACGAACGCTTGTACTACCACCGCTACTACCGCTACCACCGTTGGTGGAAGGCAGACCCGACCCGTGGAACAACCGTGGGCTTAGTGTTTCGGAGTGCTTTGTTCGTAATTGTTCCCGTTTTCTCGTCTTCTGACACGACTTACTATGGTTGGCTGAAATCTAGCTCACTAGTTCACTAGCTCACTTTCTCACTCTCTACACACTACATTGGCTCAATAACAATAATTCATATTATTCATAACTAACTACTTACAAGGTTGGCTTGGCCTTCAATGGAATCAGCCAAAGACACACGTCATATTGGCATTGGCATTGTTTTGGTCCAATTTTTTTTTTACTCAAACAAATGGGTAAAATTCATTGTACTTCTTGGTATAGTAAGCAGTAGAAAGACCACCCAAAGCAACAAGTACAAGAGGAATTGGCTTCTTGAATCCGGTTGGAATTGCTCTACCGATACCAGCAACTAATAAAGTGGTAGAAGCACCTAAAGCCAATTCCAAACCGTAGTCGGCATTTTGCTTTAATAAGTAACCAGCACCACCATAGATACCGGCAAAGGTGATACCTGCGACCAATGAAGGCACAGAACCTTTACGGGCGTAGCCCATGATACCGCCGACGGCACATAATCCTGATAAGGTGAAAGCTGGGTGTTCCATTACGATTGATTTAAACTGATTGAACTGGGGGAATCCCTGCTAGTGGTGGTGGGACCACAAACTTTGTAGAGGAAGTGACGAGGTATGGTCACGTGACCATATTACCAATGTGCCAAGCGACACGGGTTTTACGGGGTTAGACCTCCATGTTAGTGAGGACGGAGGTGAAGTCGCGACAGTACGAGTCAGAGAGGATAGAGGAGATAAGCGTAGAGGCATGAGGTGGAAGGATACGAGAGTTCTTGTGGTGGTAGCGGTGGTGGTGGCAAAGGAGGAGAGAGTGACCAATAGTAAGTGTGGGATGGATATTTAGCGTGATATTGGCGTGACTACGGCCGGAACCACTGGCAGCAACCCTAGAGACCGAGACCCGGTGGTAGGACCGCATGTGACCTTTGGTGGTGGGTTTTTGGTTTTTGGTTGTAGTTTTTCCAGCACTACAGTGATTTCGCAGTGATGAGAAAATGTTCCCTCAGTAAGTACCAGTCGCCGATCTCAGCCAATCACGCAACCGGTCATAAGAGCTAGCGAGGGCTTTGGTCAGATCTAGGGTATTTTAGGTACTGGATCCTGATACACCGGTAATTGTGTCCTGGTTCCAGCAGTTCTAGTAGAAGTTGTAGTTGGTGATAGTAGTGCTACTAGTAGTGTTACTGATGGGTGGTACTGGTGGTACTTTATTTTTCACTATGACGTGATTTTAGGCAGAACATTTGATAAGCCCGTCCAAAATGTCCAATGAGCCCTCACCAAACGACACGATCCCCCCACCACGGCGAGCGCTGAGGCGGCCAAGTTCCACCACCAGCAACCACAACGATATCTACAACTGGTCCACCACAAACACCCCCACCGCCAACATCCATACATCACTTCCAAACACGTCTTTCGTCACCACCAGTCACGTCCTTTCGCCTGTCATTGTAGTCTCTGTCACTGGTGCCATACAATAGAAAAAAAAAAAAAACATCGACACTCTCAAAGTGCAACCAGAACGACCAACCATCAATTTTTGGCACATGGACAAAAAATTGAGGTTCCCACCAAAAAACCCACCACACGGTGCTGTGTGCAGTTCATGAATGGTGGGAAGTCTCTCAAAACGTTACCAATGTGTTCTACATGTCTACGTGTATACGCGTTCAAAAAGTGGACTTTTCATACCGTGTAAATCGTACTCCAATCTATTGTAGTTAAAATAGGCTCTCTAGTATATTTTTTGCTTTGCCTGTGGGTGCTTTGTAAGGTTTGTCCGCACCAAAGCTACAGTTCGCACCAAGCCGGCACCCGGCATTCACGTGTAAGGTTTTGATGGTTGGGTATCACCAAAACCCCAAGATAAAAAAACTTTCACCCTTTGTAAAACTCCCACCACTCGCCATCCACGCTTAAACGCTTTGACGGTTTTCGGAATCTGTTTTGTCGATCCAAACTCAAAGCCCACCTCCACCACAACCTGGACCGGAACCACTCAATCAATCCAATCAATTAATCGATCACAATCCATCGACATTGAACCAACTGTTTCCCACCACCAATCCCAACCAGAACCAGAACCAGTCCTCCACCACCACCAAATCCATTCATTCCATCTTTTATTTTTAACTGGATCCAGATACTATCAACTATCTGTTCAGCTTCCTGCTACAATTTTTCAAATAGTTTGTTGTACCCATACCCATAAAAGACCATGAATATCTCCACCATGCTATCTAACGATAGCTCCACGCCTCCTCCCAATGACGCCAAGCTGGATCAATCAAGTATTGTTGACTCTATCAAAGCCAAAGAATCAAATGGTACTAGTATCAAAGGAGAAATCGATCTTGAATATAAAAAGGCCTTTGAAGCCAATGTCAATATCATCAATTCTCTTGATAAGAACTTGGAACTTTCTAATGCTTATAAGTTATTGAAATTTGATGAAGCAAGACTTAATAGTACTATGATTCAAACTCATGGATTCTCTTCTAATCATATTGAACTGGTGGTTGCTGAAGATATCTCTACTAGAAACAATAAGATTTCTGATACTAATAAGAATAAAGACCTTCATCATCTTGATTCATCCAAACCTCTTCATCATAATACTACCAGAGGAAGAGAATATAAATGGGGTAATACTCGTGAAGTTAATAAAGTCGACACCAAACCTAAACGTAAAAAGCCTGCCAGTTCAACTCCTGGCTATTCTCCTTTGGAAGACAGTCCAGTCAAAACCACCAATGGTGATTATATCGATGATTTAAAGAAAACTAGACCTAAAAGAGTGTCACCAACTCCTGATGATGTTGAAAGTTCTCCTCCTGCCAAGAGATCCAAAAGAAAAGTCACCACTAAACATGAAGAACAAGATTATGATAATGATAGCAAGACTACCAAGCTTAAGATCAAGAAAGAAGATGATACTGCTGATGATACTAAGAAAAGTGCCACCAAAGAACAAAAAGCTCTTGTTAAACAATATGATAATACTTATGTTGCTATATGGAAAGATTTATCCAGAAAAGATGGTCCTAAAGTCAGTAGACTTGTTCAACAATCTACTCAAGCCAAACTTATTAATTTAAGAAAAACCGCTATTTTAGCAGCTAGAGAAGCCAAGAGATGGCAATTAAAGAATAATAAGGGTCAAAAGGATCTTACTACTAAAGCAAGAAGAGCTATGAGAGAAATGTTCAATTTCTGGAAACGTAATGAAAGAATCGAACGTGAATTACGTAAGAAGCATGAAAAGGAACTTATTGATAAAGCAAAGAGAGAAGAAGAAGAAAGAGAAGCTAAGAGACAATCTAGAAAGTTGAATTTCTTAATTACTCAAACAGAATTATATTCCCATTTCATTGGTAAAAAGATTAAAACTGATGAAATTGAAGGTAAAGATTCTGATCCAAATCTTAAAGCTGATGACAAATCTAATTATGATAAATATGTTGATGTTGATGGTTCCAAGACTCATGATATAAATTCTCTTGATTTTGATAATGATGATGATGAAATGTTTAATAATGCGGCTGCTGCTAATGCTCAAAATGCTTTGGAAGCTGCCCAATCTAAAGCTCGTGAATTCGATGGACCAACTCCTACTGAAGATAAGAATGGTGATGAAATGAATTTCCAAAACCCAACTCTTCTTGGTGATGTCAACATTACTCAACCAGAATTACTTAAATGTACTTTGAAAGAATATCAACTTAAAGGTCTTAATTGGTTGGCCAATCTTTATGAACAAGGTATTAATGGTATTTTGGCCGATGAAATGGGTCTTGGTAAAACCGTTCAATCTATATCGGTATTAGCATATTTGGCAGAACATCATAATATTTGGGGTCCATTTTTAGTGGTTACTCCTGCTTCTACTTTACACAACTGGCAACAAGAAATTTCTAAATTCGTTCCTGAATTTAAAGTTTTACCATACTGGGGTAATGCTAAAGATCGTAAAATTTTAAGAAAGTTTTGGGATCGTAAAAACGTTAGATACGGTAAAGATGCTCCATTCCATGTCTTGGTTACTTCTTATCAATTGGTTGTGGCCGATGCTGCTTATTTCCAAAAGATGAAATGGCAATATATGATTTTGGATGAAGCTCAAGCTATTAAATCTTCTCAATCTTCAAGATGGAAATCTTTATTATCATTCTCCTGTCGTAATAGATTATTATTGACTGGTACTCCAATTCAAAACTCTATGCAAGAATTATGGGCTTTACTTCATTTTATTATGCCTTCATTATTCGATTCTCATGATGAATTTAGTGATTGGTTCTCCAAAGATATTGAAAGTCACGCTCAATCTAATACTAATTTGGATGAACAACAATTAAGAAGACTTCATATGATTTTAAAACCATTTATGTTGAGACGTATTAAGAAGAATGTTCAAAGTGAATTGGGTGATAAGGTTGAAATTGATGTGTTCTGTGAATTAACCAATAGACAAAAACGTTATTACCAAATGTTAAAGTCTCAAATTTCTATTATGGATTTATTGGACAATTCCAACTCCAATTCTAATGATGATACTACTAATTTGATCAACTTAGTCATGCAATTCCGTAAGGTCTGTAACCATCCAGATCTTTTCGAAAGAGCGGATGTCAAGTCTGCTCTTTCTTTGGCATCTTTTGCTGAAACTGCTTCATTCTTGAGAGAAACAAATGATATTGAACTCTCTTACACCACTGAAAACTTGATCCGTTATGATTTACCAAGATTGGTCTACGATGACATTTTGACTCCATCTTTCACTAATGATGAACTCTCCAAGGAAAGCATTTTTGATAAATTCAATATTTATGATCCTGCTAATACCAAGGAAAGTGAAACCTTTTCATTCTTGAGATTCGTGGATACTTCTCCAAGTGAATTGAACCAAATTGTCAAACAAGATGTTATTCAAAGGGCCATTCACAAGAGCAGTTTAACCGATCCTGTCTCCACCAACAGATTCAAATACTTGTATGAAGGCGAATTCACTCCAGTTTCTAGACAATTTTTGATTTGTGATTATGAAGCACCAGTTGTTACCAACTCTCCTATCATCGAAGAATTATATGATGTTACTGATGATGCTTACTATGAAATGAGAATTAATAATTTGAACCCTGCAGCTGAACCAAAGGCTTCTGCCCCTCCAATTGTTCCTCATTCCAGCTCCTCATCATACATGAATAAGATGAATGATGTTCTCTTCGATACTTCTATTAGATCTAGTTTGGTACCATTATCATTATCAACCGAATTAGATTTAATGACTAAGGGAGTTCCAGTGACTTCTTACCCACCATCTAATATGTTACCACAAACATTGAACAAGCAATTCGATTACTCTAGTATCAGAATGCCTTCAATGACTAGATTTATCACTGATGCTGGTAAATTGGCTAAGTTGGATAAATTATTGGTTGAACTTAAACAAAATGATCATCGTGTTTTGATCTATTTCCAAATGACCAAAATGATGGATCTTATGGAAGAATATCTTACTTTCAAACAACATAAATATATTAGATTGGATGGTTCTTCTAAATTGGATGATCGTCGTGATTTGGTTCATGACTGGCAAACCAAACCAGAAATTTTCATCTTCTTGTTATCTACCAGAGCCGGTGGTTTAGGTATTAATTTAACAGCTGCTGATACCGTTATTTTCTATGATTCTGATTGGAATCCAACCATCGATTCTCAAGCCATGGATAGAGCCCATAGATTGGGTCAAACTCGTCAAGTTACAGTTTATCGTTTGTTGGCTAGAGGTACAATTGAAGAAAGAATGAGAGACAGAGCTAAACAAAAGGAACAAGTCCAACAAGTTGTCATGGAAGGAAAGGGTATGATTGGTAAGAAGGAAGAAGCTGCCAATAAGAAGAAGGATGTTGCCTTTTTGTTATTGGGTGGTGATGATGAAAAGATGGATGATTCTAGTTCTAGTACTCCTGCTCCAGAAGAAAAGGTTACTTTGAATACCAAGAAATTGGAAGAAATGTACCATGAAGGAGAAGGAAGATTTTCTGGAACCGTTACTCCATCAAACTAGTCTAACCTTTCACTAAATGTGCATTGTAATGTCATGAACCTACTGAGTTATTGATATAACCAGGGTAAATTATGTCCTAGTAGAACCAATTAGATTATCTATTGGTTAGGACTACAAGTTTGTATAGAATTGTATATTAATGAATTAATAAGAACATATGTAACAAGTGATGTACAGTGGGCATAATAAAAATGTATGCAAGAATAAAAATGCAATTTGGTACCATCAAAGGTCTATAAATTATTAGAGTATGGGGATCTTATGATCTGTAGTAGCTTGATATTTAAATATTTTAGTGTATAATGAGGTGTGTCAGCCAATTAGGCTATATAGTATTTGATATTTTGAAATTTGGAGAGTATTATTCTGAGGGTATATTAAATACTTTCTTTGTGTGTATGTGATTGGCGTCTATGTTCATGATGTCATTTTAGATCGTTATTCGAGAATCTCACTGGTTGTATCGGGTTTCGTTAATGTATTTTCTAGTTCTGACAAAAACGATGCCGATACTCCATTACTTCCATTTTTGATTTCTTTCGGTAGGTCGCTCAGTCCATTCCGTATATGACCATTTTGGGAAACACTCAGTCCATTTTGACGAGTGTCGAGCCCTGTCATATTTGACGGAATCGATCCATTTATTCCATTCGACCCATTCGATCTATTTTCGCCGTTAATGCCATTTTCGGCATGTTCTCCATTTATTGTCCCATTCCCTGTTTCGTTTATATTTGTTGGTTCCTGTCCAGTAGATTTAGTCCTATTCAACTTGAGAATTTTATTTTCATTTTCCAAGTTGTATATTCTGCTAAAACTTTCTTCTAATTTGAGCTTTAATTCTTCCGTAGAAATATGTTCATTTCTAGGAAAGTTTCCTTTAATAAGTCCTTCTTCTTCATTGTCAATATAGCTTGTTATTTGTGTAGAGCTTATCAAATCAGATAATCCACTAACATTTGAATTGACTGAATTTAAGGAGAATCTATTGGAATTTCGGAAACTATGTTTTTTGTTTGAAAGCTGATCTAATGCATGTTTGTTATAGGTTTCATAACCTGAAGGAGGTAAAATATTAATGTAATTATCGTCATAAGCAGCAGGATTACTAGTTGATCCACTTGATCTCTTGCTTCGTCTACCATTCTTTTCTTTGTTGGGCTCTTCAAATACAGTAAGTAAACCCAATTGAAGTCCAGTTGAAAGTCGTTTATATTTCTTACCATCAGTATTAGGAGATCCTTCTACTTGTGGTGTTATTGGACTTATTGGACTATTTGGAGTTTTGAAACTTCCTGCTGGTAAAGAAAATCTCTTCTTAATTGAGGAGTTATGGAATGATTTTAGGCCCTGATCACTAACAACTGGAGATGATGTTTGTGTACTTATTGGTGACAAATTACCATCTTGATTATTGAGTTCTCCTTGTAATCCTGCTAAATTAGATTGATATAATTGTTTGACTGTATTAAGTTCATCGTTGAATTGGTTGAATATCATGATCTTTTCATTTATTTCATCCAAATTTCCTTGAGTTGATTGATTATACTTGTTGAAATAACTTAAATTGGTAGTTAAATTAGTTAATTTATTAATCATCGTTACAATTCCATTGGATGGTTCAAATTTCTTGACATCTTTAAATGCTAAAATATCTTGATTTTCAATAGATGGACTTTTCATCATTTGATTAGAATAGACAACAGCAAATCTTGTGAATGTAGAATTGAAATTATCAAGTACTTGGTTATGTTCTCCGAAAACCTTGATTAAAATATCTAATTTTTGAATACTTGAAAGGTATAATGATTCACTTAAATTGGTGGATGGAGAATTATCTATATGGAAATGATCCATTAATTTAAATATGAAAAAGTTTTTCTTGATGGGGGTTTCATTAAAGGTTAATAATTGACAGATCATGATCTTACGTAATTGATTGAATATTTTAATATCATGGACAATTTGATCAAGAGCAGATCTTTCTTCTTCCTCTTCTTCACTTGCTTTCAAAAAGTCTAAGTCAACATTATTGATCATACAATATTGTTCAAATAAATCACCATTTAAACAAGGTAATAAAGTAAGGATGGAAGACTTAAGATTGAAGTTAAGGAAACTTAAACAATGAAGAAGTAAACGTTTTAATTCATTCTTATAGACTGACATTTCTTCTTTCTTTTGATCTAAGAAATTAAACACATCCAATTCTTTATAGGTGATTAAATTAGTGATGATCTTCTTGTTGAGTTGATAGTTCATTATTAAAAACTTATTGAGGGCTTGTAAGTTTTGAGATGATTTGATATATTGATTAAACTTTTTGTATTTGATTAATTTAGATGATACAATTAAAAGGATCTTAAATAATTTAATTTGGTTTGATGAAGAGAGGACCTTTTGTCTTCCCTGGAATGCTTGTTGTTTGAGGAGGAATATTATGAGGTTGATGATAATGAGGATATTATTGAAGTTATTGTACTTTAAAGGATATTTTAAGTTGTAATGGACGTTTAAGATACTGAGGACTGAGCCATCGGAATTGAGTCCATCTATGAAGGTATGATGTTCGTAAGATCTGGTTGGGGTTGTGACTTGTTCTTTCATTAAATCGTTCAACGATTGTTCATTTTTCGATAAGATCATAGAATCATCAAGGAGATTCGATACTACTAAACTGTACTTGAATTTTTCCCAGAATTGATTATTGACATTGTCTAAACATAAATACTTTTTGATGAACTTGGAGAAGTTTTCTGTGCTAGCAGGAATTGGATTAGGGGTGAGTTTATCGTAGTAGTACTGGAAATCATGGTTCATAGGGTCATCTAGAGGATGAGGATTAAAGTTAACATGTGAGTGAGGAATACTGGGTCTGAATTGTTCGGTTCCCAGCACCGATTGTGTTGCTCGGGAGGATGTTTCTTCAATACCCCAATCGCTCATTTCTCCCTTGAACTCTTGAAACACATCATTTTGGTGTAAAGATGGAGGTTGGATGAAATTTTGATTTTGATTGTGATTATTATTGTCCTTGTCCTTGGTGTCATTTTTATCACTCTTCGTAAGGTATCCCGAAAGATAGCCCCCGAAGTTCATGATTCAATGGCGGCAAGGAGCAGTTTGGATTGCTTAAAAATGGGGGAAAAAGTTGATAATTGTGCAGCTTGGCAAGGGACGATCTAGATTTGGCTAGACGGATGTGAATTGGTTGTGATATGGGGATGATTGGTAGTACAAAAAAAAAATTGAAGATGAGATCAGGTTATGACGATAACGGTTATAACAGATAACAGGGCGCTTAGAAGGGTATAGGCGGGTATCGAAGGCGCTGGTGCTGATTGATGTGATTGGTGGGAGGAGCCGGTCTTAGGACTGGGATTGTAATGGTCGTACCGGCGACTTACCAGTCCATAGAAGGAATTAAAGAAGAGATAAAAATCACGTTCTTTGTTTTGGTTTGATAGTTTTGTTCTTTTAGGAAAGGGTGCTTGTGTGCAGGATTCGACTTACGGAAAAGAGGAAGTGTCTGATCTCAGAGGGGTTGGGGGAGATTTCCGGAAATAAGTGGAGGACCATGAGGATAGGATGAAATGGGGGATCTTTTGAATTGGAATTGGAATTGAATATAGTTTGCTGTTTGTTCCAGAAGGTTCTTTTTTTCCAGTTGGGGACTGCTCGATTCCAGCTCTACTCATCAAGTCTGTCTTTATCTCTTCTGTCGGTATCTGCCCTTCATCTCAGATGAGCGAGGGTAAGTTTAGAGCTTTGTGTTACGGAACCCCAGATTTTGGTTCCGAGGTCAAACTAGACTAAAAAATTTAACAGAGAGTAAAAGGTTAGGCTGATTTTGGGAGTAGCGCGGTAACAAGGTAACAAGGGGAAGAGGCTTATGGAGGAGTAACAATCTCCAGGGTACGACGACTACGGGCTGTGTGGAAGGAGAAATATACCAAAAACAGAACAGCAAGGATTTGAATGCATAGGAAGATTCACTTGCCACGTTGGATTAGAAATTAGACCTAGCTATAAAAAGAGCTATATATGGACAAAGCAAACTAACTGAAATAATTTAGGGTGGTGAGTATTGTGAAAATGGTGAGTATGGTTAAGTATGGTTAAGTATGGGTGTGTGGGTCATGTGATACACTAATTTAACAGGGATACGGCTAAGATTATAGGCAATGGTATTGCTGCAAAGTATAGGTAAAAAGAGGCTGTGGCTATGCCTATGCCTGTAATTGAATATTGGGTATTTTGGTGGGGTGAAATTTACTCGAGCAAGATTGACAATATTGACGCAATACTAATGGATAATACGCTGGAAACTAGCGGTATCTATGCCTTATCAGGCAGTGACAACTAGCAAATCCTCTAAATCCGTCCAGTCAAGCGAAAACAGGCAATTATACCCGAGTTTCAGGGCCTAGAGGCCTGGAATACACCAATAATCTAATCGTTCTTAAACACATTCTTCTTCTTCTTTTTTTATTTTGGTTTTATTTTAAAATGAAAATAATACTATTAATAATAATAGCCATTTGTATTTATATCTATTTGAACCCACCAGAATCCTCATGGTCCTCAGACCATTCAGACCTGACATTGAAGAACTGAAAAAAGTCACCGATGAATTGTACGACGTGAATTGCAAATTGTGAAGTTTCCCAACTTGGGTATTTTTATTTAAATGTTTGTTCTGCTCTCGCAATGGTTGTGCAAGATTATATTATGTGCTAAATGATACTAGTGAAGAGCCCTATTCCAAAAATCAACAACCTGCAAATAATTGTATTTTGAAGATTGAATTATTCAACTATTAACTATTGGAATTGATTGTTTTGGGAGTAAGGTGTGCTTTTCACGTATCCATAACGAGTCGAAATAACTTTAGTACATGAAAAAGTATCAACTCAATTTTTTGTTATTTTGTTGATACACAGAAATGATTAAAGGAACCAGAAAAGAAGATTCTGGTCCATGCGTGAAGGCCATTATAATTGATTTCTTTCCCTTTCTCCTTCAAATTGAATTAAATTGAAAAGAAAAAAGACCAATAAAGAAAAAGCCAGTAGAATTGTTTAGTAAATTCATAAGATGCCATTCCCAGCAAGAAAATAGCACCAAGACTAGTTTAAACCAAAAATAAAATAAAAACTGAAAAATCAAGCGTTATTCGTTATAATCATCAAAAACAATTGGATTTGGATTTGGAATTGGAATTGGTTAGTGCCAGTCTATATTCCAGGTCCTGCTCCCATCAGACTTAACCAGTCAGAATCCATGAATTGGGCACCACCAACTCCGTTCAAGGACGAGTCCTTCAAGTCAAGCTCATCACTGACTCCCCCATTGAAATTACCAAATTGTGTACTAGTAGGATTGACGAATCCGTTCATACTGTCAGGACCGTTGAAACCACCTTGTTGTTGAGGTTGTTGGTTCTGGTTCTGGTTTTGGTTGTTCTGGTTTTGGGGTTGTTGCTGTTGCTGTTGTTGTTGCTGCTGTTGCTGCTGTTGTTGGAGGAACTTCATACGCTTCTGCTGCATTTCGAACTGTAAGTTGTTCTGGTGCAGTGATTGGTCATTATTTTTCATGTCCTTGCCCCCTAAAGAGCTGTTGGGGGTTTCGATATTATTATTTCCGGACGCACTGCTTCCCCTGCTGTTGGAATCGGACGTGGTGTACAAATCTGTCACTTCATGAGTATCAAGATCTGGTAGCCTGGTAGGGTCTTCAGCCACAACCATATGAGGAGATATTTCAGATCCAGGAGGAATATTTGGATTTTGGCCTCCTTGTTGTGCTTGCTGTGCTTGTTGTGCTTGTTGCTGTTGCTGGAACTGGAACATCATCTGCTGTTGATGTGCTTGCAGTTGTAAATTTTGGCCCTGTTGTAATTGCAGTGGCTGATGCTGTTGTTGTTGTAGGTGGTTTGGTTGTTGCAGACCAGACGCGTTTCCAATCATTATGTCTTGTTGGACTTTACCTGAATGCATGTTTTGTTGGTTCTGCTGCTGTTGCTGCTGCTGTTGCTGTTGGATTCTTTGAATCTGCTGTTGCTGCTGCCTGAGTAGAAATTGTTTCTTTTGGAAGTTATTCTGGTTTTCCATTCGTTGGAGGTTCTTTTGGTAGTCACTGATTGCATCGTCGGCTCCACGGTTTGGTGCTGCTGGTTGTACAAACGACAGAGGCTGTTGTTGTTGACCTTGTTGACCTTGTTGTTGTGGTGGTTGCTGGCCATTTTGAGGTCCATTCAGGGGATCCACTAGTAATGGAGAATGGAGCTGGGTTTGTTGGCCTTGCTGTTGCTGCTGTTGCTGTTGTTGTTGACGTTGTTGCTGTTGTTGGTACTGTAACTTCATCTGTTGTAGACGCATCTGCTGCTGTGATTGAGTAAGATTAGGGTTTCTAGACGCAGGTGGTGGCATACCTCCTCTTGGTGGTTGCATATCAGGATTCATGCCCGCTTGTTGCTGCTGTTGTAAGCTTCTTAAGTGCATGAAATGGGCTTGTTGCTGTTGGAATTGAGGATTGGCATTTGGAGGTTGTTGGTTCAATACTTGGTTCAACAGCGGGTCCATACTCGATTGCATGGACCACAACACCGTCCACCACTCCAAAAGGAACGAGTCGGGTGGTGTATCGTTAAACAGCTTCTTGAGGTCGCCAGGATTGATTCCGTTTCGTGGCATGCTGGTGACTTCTTGGAGTAATACTCGAGACGATTCAATATGCCCGTTCTGCTTCAAGTATGCAGCCAAGTGTGTCAAAAGTACATGATAAGATGACTTGTCTGGCGGCATTTGCTGATTGGCCTGCTGTTGTTGTAGAAGTTGTTGTTGAGCCAAGAGCTGTTGCAGTGGGTGTTGTTGTTGCTGTTGTTGATGTTGAAGTTGTTGTTGAAGTTGTTGTTGCATTTGCATCTGCTGCTGCTGCTGCTGATGTTGTTGATGTTGCTGCTGCTGTTGGAGGTGGTGAAGCTGCTGCTGCTGTTGAGCCTGCTGCTGTTGTTGCTGCTGCTGCATCTGGTTCGGAGGCACCAGCGTCATCGACAGCATCGAAGCCATGTGTGGATCCATTGGTTGGTAAATGGGATTACTAGCAATTAGAAGTTTTCACTTGTTAACTTGTTATAAGTGTCAATGCTGGTACACGCCTGTAAATACCGGTAGATGAGATCCAAACGACGAGAAAATGGCCTTATGAAAGGATTGGTAATGACCAAATTGATAAAGTAACTTAGTACTGGTGGTACAGTGTAGTAGATACAAGTAAAGGGTAAAAGAAACCGTTGATTAAATAAAAAACCCGGAAAAAGGAATGATAATTTTGATAAATGGGCCGGATATTAAATTCACTAAATGCAGCGACAAAAAACCCACTTCTTTCCCTGCACGATCCTGGTGTACCACGATTGTGTGAATATATAATATTAAGGTACAGGAACGATGTTACGACTAAACCTTAGTGAGTGTTTTGGTCTAGATCGTATATTAAGTATTGGAGGAGTATATTGTGTGCGATTAATTGGGGAGAACCCACAGGCGGGAGCTAGTGAGAGCGAGAATGAAAGAATTAAAGAATGAGAGGAGTGAGAGAAAAGGAAGAAAGAGATCCGTAGTGAGGTGTGATATATTTAGTGTAGTGTAAGACAAGCGTAGAAGGTGATTTTATTAATATTCTCTAGCAGTATTTTAGTAGTAGGTAACTAGACGGTAGCAAATACGAACACATACATACAGATCCTATAGCTTACAGCCGAAGAGTTAATATTAAACACACCACTACTACAGAAAAATTATAGAATACTTTTGACTTGCAGAGGTAGAAGCAGTGAGGTGCATCAGAGTACGAGCTTCTAGAGTAGGGAGACAGGAAAAAGAAAAAGAAAAAAAAAATTCCTTCAATATAGCTACGGCGAGGCAATAAAAATTATACTAGTGGGAACCATTAGTATTTAGTGGAAAATCTATCGAGGGGCGGGGCCTCACGGATCGTCCGCGGCAAATGTGACAAAAAAAAAAAGATCAGGTTTCCTCTACATAACCCATATTACTAGACGAGCACTAAGGACCCTTGGAATTGTCGGTGTATGGTACGAGAAGAGCACAGCATCACAGCATCACAGCAGCACAGCACAGTACAGCAGAGCATAGCGGAATGATCTCGTACATTAGTGGAAATGTCGGTACTTCAAGCAATGCACCAGTCGGGCAGACAAGCACTATTGATGGGATTGGATACTAGGGGCAGAATAATAAGAAGCCGATGGACAATTGGGGGGTTTAGGGCGAGGCGGTTGGAGTCTTGGTACCCGATTGCCCCTGGTGGGGAGAGAGAGAAAGAGCATATGTTGCGGACTTGGTAATTACAAGACTTAGCGTCGTGGATCTGCCATTTGGTAGTGGTGACAAAACGTCTCTCTCTCCCTCTCGCAGTAATTTTTTTTTTTTTTTTTTGTCCATGTTAATTTTAGTTTTAGTTTCAGGTAAAGCAGCTGCTACGACAGGACATGCTGCAAAGCACAACATCGCCCACTGTGAGCCTGGCACTACTAGGAAATGACTCGGTTCGGAATCTAGGTTAAAGTTCCGAGACTTCCACCTATAATTCCATACTTCTAATACCCTAAATCTCTAGGCTATTTTGTAAATCTTCTGCTCCCCACTCACTTCTCCATCCAGCCTACGGTGATAACCGTGCTACTAAAAACCCTATTTGGTACAAAATAAAAAAGATCTTAATGTAACCTTTATTTTTCAATAAAATATACATGCAGTTTCTAGTATACACTCCAATGCAACCTCACCGTTTTTGACCAAGACAAAAAAAAAATTCTTAGGTAGTGGAATGTTTTTTTAATAAAATAAGAGCGCTATATAGTAATAATTGTAGTTGGGGCTTGGTCTGGTTCGTTGCAAATTCAGTTTAAGCTATGTTTCAGAAACAACAACTTGTCCAATCGAGTGTTTGCGTTAACTGGCTCTATTTCTCTTCAAAGCCACATGCGACCCTGCGCAACCAAGACCAACCTTATGCATTAGCACCCTGTACATCAACTTTTTTTTTTCATCCTCTTCTAAGCCAACAAACCAGTTTGTATGCCTTAAATGAGGAGTATCATGTCTTGAAACCATAGAAACCAGTGAAACTTTAGCCTGGACTTTCAATTGACTTGCTAACAAGTGAAAAAAAAAAAATTAAATTAAAATTAAAATAATTAATTTATTCAGGGCGTGGGGTTATGCTAATAGGAGAATAACTCTGATTGTACAGTGTTTCGAATTCCCCAAATGGAAGTGTACTTTCACCCATGGCGCCTTGTAAAAACGGTCTTGAATACTCCAAGTCGTCGAAAACTGGAACCAAACGGCCACGGCTTTCATCATACTCGTAGTAAACTCCATGGATCATCAACCTCTGTAAGTTGAGGAAAATGGATGCAAAATAACGCACAATTGGCTCTAGCTGATGCACAATATATGTAGTTACCAAGTTGTCAATATTTGTTTTGCTTCTACCGTGGGGGTCACTCTTTATGTCACAAGCACATTCACTGTGCTCATGAAATCCCGAATGCAATGTATGAGGTTTTCCCTTGTAAAGGGGGTATTTACCATAATTGTTGGATTTATCTTTGATAGGAGCACATAACTCTCTGTCAGCCTCTAATTTTCCTAAAATATACCCTACGAGGTAGTATGCTGACTCACTGGAAATATATGGAGAGTCTGGATCTTCTTGATCCGCTTCACTAATAGGGTAAAACATAGTTTTTAATTTTCTAAGCACCAAATCACAACCTGAACACTTACAAGTGTGCAATAAAGACTCATAGAAATCTGGCTTATAATAGATAAATGATGTCAAGAAATCTGGCAATTCAAGTGTCTCTAACCCTTCAATCAGTCCTTGATGGTACTTGGTAGTGAATAAACTCAAAAAGAAAGCATCCATGAGCCTTTCATTTAATTTATTCAATAAAGTAGTTGACATTCCCATACTACTGTCGAACATTTTGAAGCCAGGGGTGGAAAAGTCGACTGATATTTTCTTTATATTGGTCAATGTTTCAATGAAACTACTCACTGGAGTCAATACACTCTCCAACATCTGGTGAGGTCTTAACCATTCGAGATTGGGGAATGTTTGGAATGTGAAACTCTTTAAGTTGGGTAAGCCGCCATTTTTACTAGAGAATAAGGCCATTTCTTCAAAGAACCTTTCAAAGCAAATACAGGAACTGTCACATCTATAATCACAGTCCAAATTCAAGGTAATATGGGATAAGTGGGTGATATCAATCTTGTCATTTATGGAGCTGAATTTCAAGCTAGTATCCAATCCATTCATATACCTCATATACTCTTTTCTGTCAGCAGGTAAACAGGAGTCGTTCATGTACTCTTCAGTATCTTTGAAGAGCTCCTTATGCGAATGAAAAACGGTGAATTCTCTCAACTTCAACTTCGAATTTTCATCAGGTAATTTTATGCAATTCAAGATTTCCAAGCCAATTTTGAAGTTGGTGTTCAATGTAAAATGCTCTATTTTCGTTAAGGCGTTATAAGGATAAGTGGATATGTCAAAGGTATTTTTCTTCATCAATTGGTCGTCATCTAGCTCGAGATAATCGGCTATAGTGTAGGGAACAGCTAGTTCAGTTTCATCTAGCATTAAAAATAAATGGGTTAAATTTTGGGGAATGCATGGAGTGTATAGCTCTTCGAAACCAGTTACAAAGAGCTTGAATATTCTGTTTCGTACGTTGTCATACTTTAAGAAATTGGTCAATTCGGTCATACCAGCTGCAAAATCATGGAATGTTATATGGAAAAATTGGATCCTTTGGGACTCCAGCCCGAAAAACTCAAACGTCCTCGACTGAATGGTCTCCATGTCGATTGCTGGATCACTGTCACATTTATCAAAAATGAAAACCTGGATTTTCTGGACCAATTGGCGATTTTTGTAGATAGCGTTCAAGAACTGGCGAAGCTGCTTCAAGGAAAAGATCAACGAGCTTTTCATGTGCGTGTGCCCATTCTCGAGGAGATACTCGCGGTGACTACTGTACTTAGTAGCCACATCCGCATTCAACGTCACTGTGATCCGTTTGTACAATTTGTTGATGGCTAACTGGTACATCTCAGAGTGCGTTTGCAGCAAGTTCACCAAATCATACTGGGGAACATACTCGAAGATGGTCTCGATCATATCATGTGATAACTTCCTAAGAATGGAATTGGCCGGCTGTTCAATGCCAGTACCACTCTGGCGTCTAGGACGAGTGGTGCTCAATGCTGTTGATGCCTTGTGTTGGCAGTATGGCTCGGATGCTCTCCGGCCACTAGATCGGTTCTTCACTGTCAACGGGTAACATCGCTCAGTACTGAAGTAATCAGTAAATGGGTCTGATGGGGGAAAATTCATCCTATAGAGGTACAGAAATCTGAAGGCAGTCACTTTGGGTAGATTGTAAGAAGGGTATAGTGGTCACTGGAAAGTGGATGATGATGATGATGATTCCAGTGGTTTTGATGACTTTTGCAGTTGCTCGATAAGGCACGACCGTTATCGTAGATCTAATGTGGGGGGAAAAATGAATGGTTGGGTTTGTGGAGGGGTAGGACCAATGCCAACAGTGTGTGGAGTTGGGGGGACGATCGTGGGGGTATGTCTGGTAGGGTTATGTGGTAAGTAAGTTAATGGTGGTGAAACAAAGTGTTATGTACAGCAAAACTACAGCGGGTATACTGGAGAGGATGACTATATATGGGGGGGATATAGGGGTAGGTGATTTCATAAGCCCTAATTGCTCGCATGCGAGTTAGGGGCAAGCGTGGGGTCGGGTCCAGTGAGTCTGCGCAATAGCGCATAAACTAAAAATGTGCCCCCCTATAAGGTCCGCAACCGGCAGCGGCGGTGATAGCGGCACCTGATCTGTAATGTATAGTTTTTAGTACTGGCTTAGTGATGTCAGCGAAGAACCTACAGATAAGACGCAGAACACCCAGTGTCCAAGATACCTGTTTAGTGTGTGTTTATCTCTTACTTTTTGATGGCACCCACCAGCTTAAAGTGTTTGTTACGTCACTTCAGGTAGCGCTCCGGTGAAATTGCACTCGATGCCGATGGCAGATCCTGATGGGGATCGTCATCGTTTGTTCCACGACTTCAAATCATATGGTCCTCCTCAATCAATCGCTTTCCAGTTGCAGTGTTAGACACTATGCAATATACGGGACATTCCTCGGATGCACTAGTGACACATTGGCGTTGCATAGACCACCACTAATTAGGTGCATTCTCAATAGCTGAATAACCAATTACTAATCCCCCTATTAATTGACCTCCCACTATTGGACCGATCCACCCCACCCCTTTGCTTGGCTCAATTGGCGATTATCTACAACAATAGCCCTGGTCCTCTTGATTGTCTCCTCCCACAGTGTATATTATTTATAGAATTTTGGCACCATCTGTCCTGTATACTGCCCTGCCTGTACTAAATCTACTCTAAAATTCTATCAGTTGCAGTTTTCGCAACCATTCTACAAGTGGTACTTTTATATCTTCATACATTATCTATCAAGGTTATTGAAAGTCTGGTCATATTCAATCAGGATCATTTGGACATAATTAATGGTTACTTTAACCGCTTAAAGACGGGTACCCAAGTTGATATGGATGGCCTTGGCTTGAGTGTACATGGCTAAACCGTATTCACCCAATTCTCTACCAACACCACTTTGCTTGACACCACCGAATGGAATGTGGTAGTCGGAGTCATTGGAGGAGTTGATCCACACCATACCGGATTCGATATCACTGGCCATGTTGTGAGCAACAGCAACATCTCTGGTGAAAATGGCAGCACCTAAACCGTAGGTGGTTTGGTTGGCGTATTTGATGGCTTCTTCGTCGGTCTTGAACTTACCAATACCAACAACAGGACCAAAGATTTCTTCGTTGACAATTCTCATTTCTGGCTTGACATCACTGAAAATGGTTGGTTTCACGAAGTAACCCTTTTCTAAGGCACCTTCGGTGTTCTTAGCACCACCCATAACCAAGTTGGCACCTTCTTTCTTACCAACATCGATATAGTTCATAATCTTGTTGAAATGTTCTTTGGAAACTTGTGGACCCACAACTGCCTTGGAGTTGAAAACATCACCTTGGATGTAATCCTTCTTGACGTGAGCACTGAATTCGGTAATAAACTTGTCGTAGATATCTTCATGAACATAGACTCTGGAGGTGGAGGTACAAACTTGACCGTTATTGTACATGATACCAATTGCAGCCCATTTGACGGCTTGTTCGATATCAGCATCGGCTCTGACAATCAATGGAGACTTACCACCACATTCCAAGGTAACAGCCTTCATGTTGGTGGCAGCAGCCTTTTGAATAAGCTTACCAGTAGCAGTAGAACCGGTGAAAGCAACCTTATCAACATCCATATGTTCAGCTAAGGCCTGACCAGCAGTAGGACCCATACCAGAGATGATGTTGACCACACCAGGTGGGAAACCGACATCTCTGAACATTTTACCGAAATGTAATAAGGACAATGGAGTGACTTCAGAGGTTTTAAGGACAACTACGTTACCAGCAGCCAAAGCAGGAGCCAATTTCCATACAGCCATACCAATTGGGTAGTTCCATGGAATGATTTGACCACAAACACCAAATGGTTCATGGACAGTATAAGCCAATTTCTTGGTATTGGTTTGGATGACTTTACCTTGAATCTTGTCGGCCCAGCCGGCGTAGTATCTGAAAACTTCAATGGCATCCAAAACATCACCAATGGCATTGGTATCTCTGGTCTTACCAGAATCCCAGGCTTCAATTGAGGCCATTAATTCCACATCTTTTTCTAAGGCATCAGCAAATTTGAATAATAATTTACCTCTGGCAACTGCATCCATCTTTTTCCATGGAATAAAAGCAGTTCTGGCTGCTTTCACAGCAAGATCAACATCTTCCTTATCGGCAGCATATACTTCACCATTGACTTCTCCAGTACCTGGATTAATGGAAGCCAAGGTCTTTCCTGATTTAGACTTGACAAATTCGTTATTGATGAATAAACCAGAAGGTTGTGAAAATTTCTTACCATCAGGTAAAGTAACGTCGTATTCTAATGGGAGAGACATGATTGATGGGAGGGAGGGGTGGATGAGGAGGGGCAAAGACTTGAGCAATTGAGCAATTGAGGAATTGAGGAATTGGTTAAAAGGACCGGAGATCGGAGGGGGATTTAGGGCTATCTTTATAGTTTCTGGGGATGCGGAGTCCGCGTCCAGCTGCCTTATCGGTATTGCATTGGACCTAGCCGCCAGGTTATCTCGAATCAAACAATGCGCATGGGGTAATTACGTAAGCAGGCTATCAGTGTTGAGAAAAAGCTTAAGCCTTTAGTAATTTAGTGGTAGATCGTCACTGTTAAGGGGAATTGGTGGCTGGTGTGTGGTTGTATGGGCGGCTGCACTATAGAAACTGACCAATAGGAGCACACCGTCGTTACCTCGGTGCTTTTTGGCCGCCCTTTACCCCGTTTTCGTACCTCTTGTGCTCTTTGTAGGGGGATCCTCGCTACTATGTGGAGAATTCCAATCCACGTCTACAGTGATGGCATCAAGCCCCAGAAGCGCGGGTTGCCCGATCCGGCAACTAAATGCGCCTACCTCAGATAACCAATAGCTCACTTTAACCTTAACCTTTTGGTGGGGGGAGCCGTTTGATCACGTGACTCGGGTCCACCCAATCACCCCTATATACCTAACTGGCTTTGTAATAGGGTCCCGATAACCCTTCCCAGTCGACGTTACAAGTAGATTAGAGTCTCGGAACATCGGCAATTGGCTTATCAGAACTAGAACTCGCTTAACTAAAATGGAATTTCCAAACTTTTCAGCCCAAAGCCCCGCTCACAATGATTACAGAAGTGACACATTGACCACGCCAACCTTATCAATGGTCCAATCATTGATCAACACCAGTTTGGGAGATTCTGTATTCAAGGAAGATGAAAAGACTCTCGAATTGGAAAGTAAGGTGGCCAAATTGGCCGGAAAAGAGGCTGGTTTGTACTGTGTTAGTGGTACACTTTCTAATCAAGTAGCGCTTAGAACCAACTTGTATCAACCACCATACTCGATCTTGTGTGATCATAGAGCCCATATTATTACTAATGAAGCAGGTGGTGTTTCTACTTTAACCCAAGCCATGGTTCAAGCCATTCGTCCTGCCAATGGCATTCATCTTACTTTAGAAGATGATATCTTGCCAAATTTCGTTCCTGATGATGGTGAAATTCATGGTGCTCCAACCAAGTTGATCTCATTAGAAAACACCTTACACGGGTTGATTTTCCCAATTGAAGAGATCAAGAAAATTTCTGAGTTCTGTAAAAAGAACGACGTTAGATTACATTTGGATGGTGCGAGATTATGGAACGCTTCTAGTGTTACTGGAATTTCTATTGAAGAATATGCTTCTCACTTCAATAGTGTTTCTCTTTGTCTTTCCAAATCCTTGGGTGCTCCAATCGGTAGTGTTTTGGTAGGAGATTCCAAATTTATTGAAAAAGCTAACCACTTCAAAAAGCAAAATGGTGGTGGTATCAGACAAAGTGGTATGTTAGCAAGTATGGCTATTGTTGCAATTGACGAAAATAGATCCAAGCTCGCTGCCTGTAACAAAAACGCTAAGGAATTACAAGATTTACTTGACGAACGCGGAATCCATACTCTTGGTCCAACTCATACTAATATGGTTTTCATTGACTTTAAAAAGAATAAAATGAACCCTTATAAATTTATTGAATTGGCTGAAAAAAGAGGCCTCAAAGTGGCTCCTCCTCGTTTTATTTTCCATTACCAACAAAGTGATGAAAGTTTCAAGACTCTTAAGGAATTAATTGTGGAGTGTCATGAGGATTCCAAACAAAACCCATACGAAGTGACTGGTCAATATGGTTATTACTAAGGTATCCAAAAGAGAAATATCTCCACAAAATAGATTTTTCTAGTGCAATTAATAAAGTTACATATAGCTCCACGAACTATAGAATAGTAAATAGTTAAACGAATGTAAAGTCTCCAACTCATGGAGTAATAACACTCTGCTTTACCTCATAAAACCTGTTACTAGGTAATATTACGTAATCGGAGGTTATCTCTCGGTATGTACACGACCGATGATTCATAGCCATCGATAGTCATGGTTAGAGACTCTCTATTCAACCGTCAATTCCCCAGTTCTACAGCCTCTCCACATCACCTCCGTCGTCAATGGATCTTCCCGTTACCAATGGAACGGTACTTGTGTTTACCGCGGATATAACGGCTTTAATCGAGCCCCTCAGAGATGATTTCGAGTTTGAAACCACCTTAAGGTTACTTAACAACCTCCGTGAACAGCAAAAGGTCCAAAGTATCAAGACTCATGAGCTCAAGGTGAAGACCTTAATTAATATGTTATTCACGCGTTATGTGCTTAATTCGGTTATACATAGAGGTAACGAGTTCGATCCTTGGCAACAGATCGAGTTCACCTATAACAAGTATGGAAAGCCATTACTAGAGATAGAAGGACGCGAGATTCAGTTCAATTCAAGCACTTCTGATAAGATTCTTAGTATTGTAGTCGAGTTTTCCGAATCTAATAGTCCTATTGGAATTGATCTTTCTCATGCTCAACAGTCAAGTATATCAGAATCCGAGTTTATGGATCAGTTTTCGCCTATGTTTCATAGTGAAGAAAGGGCTCAAATTATGAAAAGTGACCCCACAGACCGATACTTTATTTTCAATCATTTATGGACGTTAAAAGAAGCCTTTACTAAACTTTTGGGGTGTGGTCTTAACATTGATTTGGCAGCGTTCTACTTTAAGTTTAATGGGCTATTAACAGATGAAATCCAATCACAGTCTTCAGCTGCTAGTTCTAATGATGATATTGCTGCGAGTTCGCACCATAACCCATTGGTTAAACAGAACTACCAATGGAATAGGGGTATTACAGTGAATATAAGTCGGTTAATTGAACAATCTAATGAATCAGTATTTCAGTTAAACAATAGAACCGATTTCTATTGCTACTCCACCGTTGTACGTTCTGGTAATGCAACGGATTTACCCGTGATTTTGACGTTCATTAATCAAAATGATGGAGTAGCAATCCACTCATTTCAGGTCAATATGCAAGATATATTGGCGGATTGTACAAAAGAAAAGAGAATTTGAGGCATGATAGTGTGACATTAAGCAAAATCTAGAATTTAGGCTTTTGTACAGTAATAAAAATCGACGCAACGAATATCTTTGAGTTAAAGGTCGTACTACAAAATGCCGCATTGAGTTGGTTTCACACGAGGTCATCTAATGTCAAACAAAGTATGCATAGGTAATGGCAATTTGATAGAAGCAGTTTGACATCATTTGACATCATTTTACCCCATGGAACGTCATGTAAAATAATGGTTTATCTTAGTGGTGAAAATTATGGATATTTCAAGAGATCCTTCATGTAAAATCGCTAAATAGTTGATAATTAAAAATAATTAACAGTATTAAGCCAATATTTTAGACATGTAAGTGAAGCTCTTGTCTAGGAACATCGTTATCTTATCATTTGCTATCAATTGGTTATAGTAGTTAACCAGTTAATTGATTCTACAAGTTACGGTTTTGTTTTTTTTAAAATTTAATTAATTGTAATGTTTATTTTATTACATATTATATTTTCGAAAATTACCAAGTATATCGTTTAGACTGTGTCAAACAGAAATTTTTATTCTTGGTATCAAGTTTAGATCAATAAAGAACCAGCAATGGCGGCAACAGCAGCTAAACCGAGACCAGCCTTTTGAGAGTCGGCACCACCAGCAGAAGAGGAGGAACCAGAAGAACCACCAGAAGCAGCAGCAGAGCCGGAAGAACCAGAAGAGGAACCGGAAGCGGAAGAACCACCAGAGGCAGAAGAACCACCTAATAAGGCACCAGCGGAACCAGAGGAACCAGAAGAGGAACCAGAACCAGATGGAGAAGAAGCACCGGAACCAGAAGAACCAGAAGCAGCGGCACCAGATTGTTGGGCAGCAGAACCGGCAGCAGAACCGGCAGCGGCAGAACCACTAGAACCAGCCATAGCTTGGGTAGCAGAACCGGCAGCGGAACCAGCAGCACCAGCAGCGGAGGCAGCACCAGAGGTAGCAGCACCGGCCATAGAGCCAGCGGCGGAACCAGCACCACCAACAGCAGAGCCGGCAGCAGAAGTGGCAGCACCAGCAGCAGAACCAGCAGCGGCGGTAGCACCAGAAAGAGCAGAACCGGCAGCTTGGCCGATACCACCACCAGTACCAGAAGAACCACCAGTACCAGCTCTCTTTTGCATGAATTGACCGTTAACGGCAGTAGAAGCGGTTAATAATAAGGCGATGCTAGAGTACTTCATTGTGATATTTTTATTAAATTATTCTTTTTTATCTGATAATATAGTTGATTAATCTATAATGATCAAGAAAGTTGAAAAACTCGAGGAAATGTTGATTAATTTATAGTTGAATGAATTCAATGGTTATACGAGGCAATGGCAATAATTGTATGGCCCATAATATTTAGCATTTTAACTAAAACCATAAAAAATTCGTGTCGTTCCTTTTCATAACCGGTATAGCCACTATTTTTAACAATGCTTATGACCCTTGCTCAAACTTCTAAAACTGTATTCTCGGTGGCTAGATCATCATCAGATTGTGACGTAAGGTACAAAACCCCAGTAGTGTGGGGCCAAACATATACTTAGGGGGGCTGTACGCCAATATTTGCAACAACAAAAGAAAAGAGATTGGAAAGATTGTGAACGTTTGCGGGGGTTAACCATTTTTTTTATCAGAAATGAAATGTCACGAGGATGAACGCTCAATTAAGCAACCATTAAACCGCAATCGTTATTGCTATTTTACTATGTAGGGAAAGCCGCACTATGAAACGACGATGATGATAGCAACCAAAAATATTTGCAGCCGTGTAACCGAAAAAAAAAAAGCTTCCATCAAAGAACCTTTTGATGTCTTGTGACAGAAATGACGTAACAACACAAGGTGAAACGGTAGCAAATGAATCCCAATTGGGTTTAATTGAGACCGGAGATATTACGTTTGTACATTTCTGTCATTCTCGAGGAATCAAATGCTTGCGAGCGAGCGAACGACCATACAACTACTAACAAAAATAATGACTTCCTTTCTGGTGCAACTATTCACCCACTTCTGGGCCCTTCGTTAACCCTGTTTACTCGTTTCACAATTTAGAGCACTAACATACCAGCCAGTTTGTTATGTTGTCGCGTTTTACCTCTATACACACAGCCCCAAGCAGCCTAATTACCGCTTTCGGTGTCCCCCAGATACTGTTCCCCCGCGACAATTTGTCCCAAAACAGTTCAGGCTGTTCACGTGACTAGTCACGTGTACCCCTCCTACCTATCTAACTATCAATTTCGTCTTTATCAGAGTCCCTACCCATGTCCCTCCTTGTCGCGAAACACGAGAAATTCTTCAACAGATGCCTTCAGGCATTACCTTCGGTGTTGCAGTCGGAGGACTCCAACAAGCTCGCGTTAATCTTCTTCTGTCTCAGTGGTTTGGGCCTTATCAAGAAGTTGGATTTTTCACCCCAAGAACAGCTTTACCATGCCACTCTGATCTACAGAGATTTCCTCATAGACAACGATGAATACACCGCATTCAGGGCAACCCTGTCCTTCAGACACACCAATGAATATGATCTTGCCAACCTTTCCGCTACCTACTTTGGATTGGCCAATTTGCTTACATTAGAAACCGATTTTTCAAAGAAGTTGGATCGTCATAAGATCATGAAATTTGTACAATCATGTCAAGTCAAATCGGGCCATTCCAAGGGGGCGTTTGTTCCTACATTGACCCCTGAGGGCGAACAATTTGGAGAAACCGATTTGAGATTGTGTTACATCGCTGCCTGTATAAGGCATGTAGTTAAGTATGATGAATTGGCTGAAACTGACAGAAAATACGATATAGATACAGAAGCATTGATAAATTTCATTTTGGATAGAATCGCGCCAAATGGTGCATTCAGTTCCAATATCATGGATGAGGGCCATTTAGGATTTACTTTTTGTGGTTTAGCATGTTTGAAATTATTAGGATACGATGTGAATAATTCCAAGTTCGAGAATACCAGGAATTGGCTTCTCCATAGACATGTGGACTATCCTCCGGAGTTATATACCGAAGAGTACGAGTACTACGATGCTGAGAACGATACTGGAGGGTTCAATGGTAGAGAAAACAAGTTCAGTGATACCTGTTATTCGTGGTGGTGCACTGGAAGTCTCAGTATACTTGATGAGAAGAATATAGAATTATTGGATCTAGAACAAGCCAAGAAGTATTTATTGGAAATTACCCAGAATAAATTACTTGGAGGGTTCGGAAAAGATTCAAAGGCACCACCGGACCCATTCCATGGGTTCTTGGCCATTGCCAGTCTTTCCCTCTGGAAGGAAGAATACGATTTAGACGGCATTAACAAAGTGTTGGTTATAACCGAGAGGCTGGACTCGTTTTTGAAAAAAATGACCTGGTGATGGGACAGACCACCAGCATCAGCACCACCAGCATTAGCATTGGCTGAGTTTGCACCCTGGAGTGTTTTAGACTTATCAAAACTAAAAATAGTAATATATCAACTTATTGGCTCATAATTATTTTAGTATTAACTATCCTGTAGAGAAGAATTAGTGACGATTAGTAAATTGGAACTGATTATCGCCAAATTAGTAAATTAGTAAATTAGTTAACGACCAAAGCTACCCGTTAGTGGGCTATGGGTTCATAGTGCTTGCTATACGGAGTAACTGATGGTGGCGGAGGAGGATGATTTCCAGCCACTAACAGCTTAGTTATGGCACTATTTTTTGGGGGGTAGGACAAGTGCTCGCTACAGCATTCTACACCACAGGCGAGCACTTCGAATACTCGAGCTAGTTTAACTCTTAAAAGAGTAATATTATTGCTAGGTACCACCGTCTAGCGTGTAGTCCGTGGTGGCGAACCGTGTCACTGGGATTTTAGTTACTTTTTACGCGTCGTCTGGTACCTGAGTTTGGTCCGTTATCACAACCGTATTGTGAGGCAAAGCCTGGCATTTCTCGCTAAAACTGATTCCAGATCACAGTCTGGTGGGTTTGTAGCGTAGACCAAAGGATCGAATCCATGAACAAACGATTTTCACTACCTTGTTCCACCGTGTAGGGGGTGGGGTAGTGAGAGGAGGCGGTCCAATTGGGAGCAGATCGTTTTTGGCTTGGTTTTACAGGTTTTGGTTCTATATTATTTGGGAGGGAGGAAGTTTGGCCTACAATGGTCCTATTGGCTAAATAGTACTACACCAGTAACTGGCCAATAGGTCCGGTTCCAATGACCGTTATGCCAGGGATGACCAGGGACTCCGCAAATCCCGATCTGGCTCCTATTTTGCCCGAACAGTCGTGGTTATACCCCAGTTTTGGCAGAACTGGCTTGTACTAACTTCGCTACAGTTGTCTAGTCTTGAGTGGTAACGCTGTTGGTATCTCACTGTCTCACTGTCTCACTGTCTCACTCTCACTGGTCTGGTAGATCTGATCTCTCGCTAACTGATCTGGTTCTGTGGTCGCACTAGCACAAGCCGTACTGGGTGTAATTACACCGATCTGTCATACCGCGAGTGTCTAGCAATCTTCGGTGTCACCATACCGTCGATCTCTGTCCACCACCATCGCTGGTTCCTGTAACATACACCCCAAGGGGGGACCCTCGCTAGTCTATGTCCGTCGGTTCCCTTAAATCCCCCTCTTGGTCCCCTCTTGATCCCTCTACAAACATAAATCGGGCAATTACCTCCGTGGTGTATCTCCGAAGCCTCCCACATTTCATTACCCTCACACATTTACTCTCTCTAGCACACACTCACACTCTCACACTCATCTCCCTAATATCACAAGCCTTTGATGCTGGAGAATTCTACTGATTTAGCTGAATCTACTGACATGGTCAAATCAGAGGCTGCTAAGCATTTTTTGAACCCCTCTGTCGTTGTGGTGGTTCCGTAATTTACCTCCTTTCCTCTTTTCTCCCTAGACTTTCTCGCTAGTGTCATTCACTGTACCACCATCTCCTGCACCGAGCGTCGCTCTATAAATGTCACTATATCTCGTTTTTTCACCTTTATCTCTCCACCATCCACTATCAATAGTACCATTTACTATCACCATCTACCATCACCTACCACCATCTACCACCATCAACTATACCATATACCGTAGCGGATGCTAACTTAGAATGTCTCAGAATGACTCATCAAATATAGTCAATTCGGATCCATTGGCAACTCCTTCATCTTCTGCCTCCACCAAAGCTCCTTCATCTCCTGGCGCTAAAGTCCATTTAGCTGCTGGAGGTCTTGCGGGCTTGGTCTCTGCAATTACCTTACAACCATTTGATCTATTAAAGACAAGGCTCCAACAACAGCAAAGCAGAGAAGGAAAGCCAGTCCGAACCACCATTGCTAAAGAACTTAAGAAACTCACACAAATCAAAGACTTATGGAGAGGGGCACTTCCATCCACATTACGGACATCCGTAGGTGCTGGTCTCTACTTCACGATATTGTCGAAGTCCAGAACGTTTTTGGCCGAATCTAAGGTCAATGCCGATACAAGATCATCTACATCAGTTTTACCTAAACTAACACCATTTGAAAATTTAAGTACTGGGTTCGTTGTACGGGCAATTGTTGGATTTATCACCATGCCTGTCACAGTCATCAAAACTCGGTTCGAATCAAATATGTACAATTATAACTCCATGTATGAAGGAATTGAGGGGATTTACCTGGGAGAGGGGAAGAACAAGAGTTCATTGACCAACTTCTTTAAAGGGTCTGTGGCCACCTTGGCAAGAGATTGTCCGTACGCTGGATTGTACGTTTTATTTTACGAAACATTTAAAAATGATATGATGCCGCCAATTGCTAAATTGGTGGTTCCTGTGAGTTTGAGTGACTACAATTCTAGTGTAGTTAATTCATCAGCTGCCATATTAGCAGCCTCTGTTTCCACCACCATTACTGCTCCATTCGATGCTATTAAAACTAGACTTCAATTGACCAACCAAACTTCCATTGTGAAAACCACTCGGGTTTTACTTGCAGAAGAAGGAGGGTTTAGAAATTTATTCAGAGGTTTATCTTTAAGATTAAGTAGAAAGGGTTTAAGTGCTGGTATCAGTTGGTGCTTATATGAGGAATTATTAAAGAGTAGTGTTGCAAAGAAGGTATTGAAGAGCTAGTCTCATGTATATAGTCCACCTAGATTAGGATAGATAGATATGACATAGATAATGTTACGACGAAAAGAACAAAAATGGAACAATTATTGGCATTGTAGGATGTGACTTTCACCGGATTATTACCAAGTAGGCTCAGCGGTATTAGTTGGGTGCAACACATGCAAATTGGCCTGGTTTAATAAAATTGTGTATTTTCTTCGGAATTAGAGCCTCTGCATTCGGAGTTGTGATTTTGTCGTCTCCACATGAGGTCGTCATTGAAGTGATAATTGGGTTTTGGTGATATTATTCGCTTAATTACTGGAATTTTGCAGCCTGAAAGATGCTGGTTGAAGGGTATTTAAAGAGAAGAAGAGCTGCTAAAATACAGAAACTTCGCACATCATTGGACTTTGAAGCTTTAAAGGGTTTTTAGACTGTTCTTAGATCCAATTTGGCCTTTTTGACCATCTCTATGGTACTCTTTGGTGTGCCTTGGTCGCATTTTCCAGTTTTCGCAATCACAGGACACCGAGCATAGTTAATGCTTGAAATGGCTACACCATGCGATTTTACGATGAATTATGACTATTTAGTGAACTATAGCCACTAGTAAATATGAATTGGTTTTCCGTTACGGATACTGGCTGTTATGACTGGTATTGACCTACTGTGAAAGCTGATTGGCCTGTGATTCCCATTATGACCAGAATATTTGGCTTGAAAAGCACCAGATCAAAAAGACCCGTGCCGCAATACTTAAAGGTTTTGATAATGCAGTGACTGACTTTGGCACAGAGGTCACTGCATCTTTCCATACCCCAGAGACCCTGTCTATGGCCCTAATATACCTGATGGTTGCAACCTCGGCAGGTAATCGCACCCATAGTCATCACGTGCGGGTCATCACTCTGTACCCCACACTTGGAAATTAGCGAAGAGAAGACATGTACTGCCAGCCCAATTGGCAAACCAAGGATCCACACTGTCACCATCTAAATAATAGGAGATGAATTTCTTATCCAATTGTCAATTTTACGTTTTTCGCTGGCAGTTTTTGGGTAATTATACACTTTTATTGCTTACGTAATATATTACAAATATCCATTTTCACAACCCCGGACTTGTCCATATGGCCTAGACAAAAGCCCATCCAAACACCTGTCCCAAGAGCATAGTCCAGAAAGGTCTGAAACTCCTTCTATTCCAGCTCTTGCACCACCTCTCTCCACATTCACCTCCACCTCTTCTCTTCTCTTCTCTTCGCTTCGCTTACCTTCTCTTCCTGCCCAATCAGCCCCTCCCCTCACGTGCAACCTCGGATCCTCGCACTGACTATATAACCAACAGTTTCGGCACTTTACCACTCCAACGACAACGACAATGAACGAAGAACTTATTGCCAGTGCCGTTTCGTTCTTGAAGGACCCGAACGTCTCCGGGCTGCCTTTGACCAAGAAGATCGAGTTCTTGGAATCCAAGGGCCTCGGCCAAGAAGAGATCCAAGAAGCTTTAAAGAGAGCCAACGGAACCTCTACCGCTGGCGGCTCCACTAACTCCAGTTCTAACACCAGTGTGGCATCCACCAACGGGGGTGGTAGTAGCGCTGGATCTGCTGGATCTCCACCACCACATCTTCCAATTGATTACTATAATGCTCCACCAGTTCCAGAGAGGTCATGGAAGGATTACTTTATCATGGCTACCGCCACTGCTGGTATAACATATGGATTGTACCAAGTTGTCAATAAATACTTGATACCCAACATCATTCCACCAAGTCAAACATCTATTGAGCAAGACAAGGAAAAGATAGATGAAGAGTTTATCAAGATTGATAAGATCTTGGAACAATTAACCGAAGACCAAGCTCAAATCAAAGAAGCCAACGAAAACAAACTTAAAGAAATAGATGTGGTTATCGACAATGTCAACGATTTCTTGAGTAAGTACAACAAGGACAAGCTCAAGTTCGATGATGACTTAAGATTGATGAAACTTGAAATCGATAACTTAAGCAACAGTGTGGAGAAGAACATGTCTCTTACCAAGGAACACATCAGAGACGAATTGGTTGAAATAAACGAAGAATTACAATCTTTGAAACAATTGTTAAAGAACAGATCTGGATCCCAAGCCACCACCACCGAAAGAAAGATCCCACCAGTGTCATCTATTCCATCAGCTTCTGAAATTCTTAAGAGAGCCAAGGCCCAAAAGGAGAAGCTGGCCACTCCAGAACCTGCTCCAGCTCCAGCTCCAGCTCCAGCTGCTACTCAAGCACAAGCTCCAGCCGCTTCTGCCTCTGTTCCAGCCTCAGAACCTAAAGAATCCACTTCTGCCAGTGCTAGTGCTGTTCCATCTTCTACTTCAGCTCCAAACATCACTTCTTCTACTACCATTAATGGAGTGACTGCTGCTGGTATTCCAGCATGGCAAATGCAACACAAGCAAAAGGAAGAAGAAAAGGAAGGACAATCTGGTCTTAACCAAGATGCTGTGAAAAAGAGCATTGACAAGATCGGTGTTCCATCCTGGCAATTGAATGCTACCTCCAAGGAAGAACCAAAGGAGGACAAGGCCAAGGATGCTGAAGCTGCTTCTGGAATCCCAGAATGGCAAGCATCCCAATAAATCAACTAGCTATAATGTGGAGAAAAGTAGCAAAAGAGACAACCATGAGTATGAGATGAGATGAAGATTCTACAATTTGCAGCTCGGTGTGATGGCTCTAAAATTTACTTTATTCTTGACGAATATCCCCTATTGGATTAGTTGGTGATTAACTGTATTTATGATTGACCAGCTTGCTGTTCGTGTTTCAGGGAAACACAATTTTTGGAACGAGAAACGTAAGTAGACTAATGTATAATCAATGAAGCAATGTAGAAACAAAAGAAGGAGTAATAAAAGAAGGAGAAGGAAAGGAAAGGTCAAACTTGTGGGGAAGTGAAAAATAGGTGCAAATGACTGGAAAATGGCTGAAAAATTGCCTAAAAGTCGCTGAAAAATCGCTTGTTTCGGGCTTTGATAGAACCATGCATGTCTAATCACGTGCCACTCTCCTACCTGCCCTTACCCAACTTCTACTCCAATACAGCGACTAACGTCGCTGACTTGTCGCTATATTGTCGCTATATTGTCGCTGCTTGTCGTTCAAGTTCGCGTGCTTATAACCATGTCTGTCGCGTGCCCCTCGCGAATCAGGATCACGTGCGCCAAAATCACTACTTTCGACGACCAGTGCTGCCAGGGAAGTAAATACTCCATAACCATCCCAAAAGACCAACCAACGGTCCTTTTAGTTAAAAGTCCAACCCGCTTCTTTGAAACTTCGAGACCAGGAGACCACCGTCACGTGCCGTTTCCTTCTTCCCGAGTTTCGATTCTTCCACCCACAAATCACCGGTACCAATAACAAAAGTTTCATCTTACCAGACGGAACCATCATCAGCGGGTTATACGGAACAAAACGAACCAAAAAACGCCCGATTTACTGTACTAGAACTAGCGCGGTGAGTCTGAGAGTATCATATTTGAACTCTCCGTCGTTTTTTAACCCCAGATCCTTTTTTTCAGCTCTTGAATAGGCCCTTATTTGTTCATTAGCTTCATTGGCTTGTATTAGCTTATACCAAGTTTTATTTATTCAACTACATTCGTTTATAAACATTTGCATTACGTCATGTCATTAGAAAAGAAGTCCAGTGATGTCACTGATGCCACTGAGAGTACTAAGGAGGTCACTTATGAAAAGAGACCCTTGGACTTGGTTGCGTTCAATAGTCAGTTGGAGTTTATTGATCGTGCCATAGCTTCTCTTCCAAAGAACCAACATGCTGGTTCCAACTATAATATGAACTCGGGTCAACCTAAGTACAACCATTATAATAATAACGGGAACAACAACCATCAGCATAATAATAACCATGGTCATCATAACAACAACAATAATAACCACAACCATAACCAGAACCAAAACCAAAACCAAAATCACCAAAACAAGTATGCTTTGGCTGCTGTTGCCGCCGCTGCTGCTGTTCAGCATCAACAACAACAAAACTATCTTCTTCAACAGCATATAGCTAAGTCTTATAACCAAAAACCAAGCTACAACCCATACCAACAACCACTCCAAACTATCCAACAGCAAAAGACTCAAACTCCGTTCAAGAAATCGTACCAAGATCCAGAATTATCATTATCTGATTCATATCAAGGGTCCAATTCGATGGAGTATCCTCCGGTTAATAATGTCAATGTTAATGTTAATGTTAATAGTGCCAATAACTCGGTGAACCCATCTTCTATCCCATCAGTTAATGATTACAAGGATTATAAGACCAACAATAATAACAATAATACTAATACTAACACTCATAATATTAATGATTTCAAAGGAGTGGATGCTCTGGTTAATGGACCTATTGACTTTAAAAGTAACTATTTAATGTTTAATGATAGTTCACAATCCCTTCAATCACCAAAAGATCCAAGTCCTGGTTCTAAACAAAGTGGACCAATTCCATATAAATTATTCGATTCAATTAATTCCGATTCTACTAATCTTATGAGTTCACCAATTTTACTTCCACCAACTAGTTCATCAGATAAAAATTCTCCACCGAATTTATTTTTGAATACTTCAAGCTCTCCAAGTGCTTCTACTAATTCATTATCTAATTCGGGTACTTTTAATAATACTTCGCTACTTTCTTCGGTATTGCCTGCTAATTCTAATAATACTACTGGTTCCATTTGGGGACTGAATAATCAAAGCGGCACTGCCTTAGGATCAACTAATAATAATATATTTTCGGGTTTTGGCAGTTCAGGCGTGTGGTAATAATGACAGTGGTTATTTCTTTTTTATTAATTTTTTTGTGTTGTCTTGTTATGTTATGTATTACTCCTCTGATTGCCTTTTTACGATGCATTTAATTTGTTTTATATAGGTATTGGTTAGTTTGTTTTATTATGGCCGTTTATTTCATTGATTTTGGTTTTGAGAAAAATAGAACGTGTTTCTGTGTAACATTGAAGTGTAGGCTAGTGGGAGAAAAGTGTAGAGGGCGAAGAGGGTGTGATTGGGAGTTTTTGTGGGGTTATTTGGTGAATTAGGGTTGGTTATATTTCCGGGTATTTCACGTGAATTTGTGAATTCCGGCCGCCTAGCTCAGTAATAACAGCTCCAATTAAAAGCACGGTCAGAAATTGTTCTTTAGTGTAAAAAGATGTTAAATGATTATTTCAAGTTCCGGAGTACATTTTGAGACTTTAATAAAAGCTTTAAAAGGAATTATTTCAACATTGGGTATCTTTGCATTTTAGTGGAACTATGGTCACGTGATATAATTACCTTTCGGGAATACCTTTTCAGTTGCTGGAAAATCCCACTTTCAACCATATTTTGCCAGTTATGAGGGATAATTTGTTTCTTAAAATGGGATCTCCCCATTCCTGAGACTTTTTTGGGGCTCTAGACACTCTTTCTGAGTATTTGCAGAAAATGTCATGTTGATTACGTAATCAATATAAACACTAATTTTATAATACCCTTTCTAGGGCCCCCGAGCCCAAAAAAGCTTTAATAAATAACTAGGGTACTTCTTTAGCTATATCTCTTGTCTATATCTATTTTTCTTCGTTCCTGATTATCGTAAACCGGCAAAACGGAAAAAGTTCACCTTCCGCAACCGAGTAGTGCAGACAAACCCATTCAGCCTTTCGTACCAAACAGACCAAGACCAACATCAACTGTAACGTTTAAGGTCCATCACCATCCACAACCACCAGCCACAGCCATGGATTTCACCCTCAGCAAAGTGGCCAAAAAGGCCATCGGGCAGCGATTGCCGGCCAAATCGTTCATCTCGCTCATGTCCCAATTGGAAGCCCGAAACGCCGTTACCAATGCCGAATATACCAGTGATCTTTTAACCCTTAACACTTATGGATCATCACCATTGACCAAGAAGGAGAACGACCATATCCGAATCAACTATGTGATCCGCTTGGCGTTGAGTTCGGTGGAACAGCTCACGAGGTTCTGGAAGTCGTTGAACTCACTTGATCCAATGAGCCAAATAGCGTATCTTAAACATATGGAAAGGACTCTTGCTCATGAGGTCAGTACAGTGGAAGGAGATGTTCTTACATCGTTGGTTACCACTCAATTCAAGGAGTACTCGACGGCGGTGTTTGCCAAGATAGGCGAGAATGCGCTGAAGGAAGAGCAGCTCTTGGTGCACCATATCGTTATGTTCTGGGGAGGATTGCTTGATAATTACTATACCAAGGATGGGTCATTGGAGGATTTTATAATCAAGGCCCTTAAGTACTTGAAGCGCTTGAACTACCAGCGTTTGCTCCATTACTTCTACAAGAAATGTGAGCCTTTCTTGAACAGAGACAGATTGAACAAAATCATCATTGATGATCCTGCTACCACCCATAAGTTAAAGAGAAACATTCAACCAGATACCGGGGTCGATTCTCCTTTGGCCGTGGGCATCTCCTACAAGAGTTTGTCCCCATCCAACTTGGCTCCTGGCTTGTACAAGGGCTATGAAGAGATGAAGCAGTTCCTCTGGTTCACCAAGATCATGAAGGATTTCAGATTCGAGAACAACGACGAGATCTTTTCGAATTTCGCTGCCAATTTCTGTACCGGCAACGATGCTGCTGGTAATCCTATCAATAAGAACCCATACGTTGTTTCCACCACATTTATTCATTCAGCGTTCAAAGGGTTTTCCCATTCCTTGGCTGGTAGAGATCCTAGCTATGTCCAGTTCAACTGGAAAAACTTCATCATTTCCCGTATCCCAGTGATCCTCTCGAGTCTCAAGTTCAACAAGGAAGAAACTGCCGAACAAGCCATTGAAAACGCGTTCCATTCATTCTCAGAAAAGACCATTAATGCCATCAGATCCATCACCGTTGGTGCCAAGAGACCTTATGATTTTAGACAGTCGTTTATCAAAGCATGTATATTTAATAAGTTGTTATCACCATCTACATTCCAAAAGTTCTTCCCTATAGATTTCAAGGTCGTCCAACAGACATTACAGCTGGAACTTAACCAATTCAATTCCGACCTTAACCTTCAAAATTCTTTCAACGAAAAGCTCTTAAATATCAACCCAGAGTTCACTTCTTTGGAAGAATCTGGCTTAATTGATTTTATTGCCAGCTTACCTCCTTTGGTGGAATATTCGTATACTAAACAGATGGAATTGGGTGCTATAATCAAGACCATTGTTGAAGACCTTATCAATTACCAAGACCAAGAGAAATTGAACAGAATATTATTGGCACTTCAAACCAACGTCCAGTTCTTCAATATCATTGCTTTCAACGCTAATCCTATTAATATCTTAGCCAAATTGGTCGATTATGCCGATAAGGACTGCTTCAAATTGGAAGATGCTGATGATGAAAGATTCCAAGAAATATACTCTTACTATGGTGTTTTATTATTGAGTATAGCTTTCTTGGTGGAGATTTTCCATATTGATTATTCAACCATTAAAATCAAGAATTCATTTGTGATCAGATGCTTAAATGACTTTTACTATAGACTTGGTGATAACTTGACCAACCAAATGCCATCTGGTGAAAACAGTGAAGATTCTATCGTTATTTCCAACTTCAATAACTTAATGGGAGACTGGATCAATGCATTATTTGACGAATCCAACGATGGGTTACCTGATGACTTAATTAAGTCTCTTAACATCAAGCAAATTTATAAATTAATCCCAATCATTTATCAGCAATCGATCATTGCTACCAAAGCCAAGGTTATTGATTTTTCAATGTTAACCAACGGTATTGATTACTTATCACAAGTGTTTTTGGTGCCATGTACATTAATTATTATTAATTGGTTATTGAGTAAAATCCAGGTCCACAAGACTGCCAACGATAATTTATACTTGGAAGTGTTACACTCTATCATTAAGTCCAATTTTGGTGAAGAAGTAACTGATGATGATGGAGATGATCTTTTAGCAGACGATAATGAAAAGCAAAACTCCCAAGAGATCCCATTTTTAATTTTCAAGATTGTTATCAATATTAGTGCAAGTAATATCTTGTTGACTTTGAAGAAATTAAGAGACTGGAAATCTTCTAAAGTTGCCAATGTGGTTATTAAAACAATTGGTAAGTATGCTGATCCAAACTATAGTGAAGAACTCGTGGAAGTTAAAAGAGATTTCAAAATCAATGATGGAATTGGAAGATATCTTAGTTGTTTCATCAAGCCTGAACCTGGACATAGAACCGATGCAGAATTAAGTGAATTATCATTCACTCATCGTATTTTGAACTATAATAAGTCATATGGACTTCTTGTTGAATATTCTATTGAAGAGACTTTGAATTATCAAAAATCAAGTAATGATAAAAGCAGGCTTTTAATTAATCTTGGAGCTTATTTGATTGCATTGAGATCAATTAATAATTTGGATGATAAAAAGTATTGGAGAAAACTCATTTTGAACAAGCAACATAATGCCAAGGATCAAGAAATAGGCTCTACTCAATTTGATCAAGATTCTTTCAAATTGAGTATTGATTATCATTATGCCAGTATTTTTAATACTGAACAACCAGAAGAAGATCTTGGTTTTGATATCGATATGAAAAACGACGATGATTTATTTAATGAACAGCCATTAGGAAATTTCAGTTCCAAGCAAACTACCAGTCAAATCATGGAGTCTTTGAACAGTAAGATTCTTAAGTTTGATTCATCTATGGCATATTTGGAACGGATCAAATCAGAAGAAATTGATCAAGTCCATCCTAAGTTTTCCAAATTAATGCTTGAAGCTATTCAAGATGAGCTTAACAGTTTGTATATTTAGCTAGAATATGACAAGAGTAATGATTGAGAAAGTTTCAGTGAGGTATATAGAATAACGGAATTATGAGATTGTACTATTGAACAAGGTGTAGAAGAACATTTTTAAACCTGTGGAAATCATTGGTTCGGAGTATATCTTCCTCGGAAACTTGTCTGCCCCACAACCTGATTTTTCGGGTACCTCTCCGTGGCTCAGTTCAGCCGTTCGATACTCTTCTGTCAAGAACAAAGGTATGGCTGAATGAGCAAATTATTCACCAAACGTAGACTGTTAAATGCTCTGGATATATAAAACCAGCTACTTCTGCTTGTGCTGATGGAACTGTCAAAAAGCTCAGGCAACAGGCCAAAAAGATACTTTTTCTGGTAGTTATAACCAAGAAACCCCATTTTCTGTTGATTATGTGTAACGATTTTAATAAAGTGACAAAGCATTTGGTCCAATGAGTTGGCCAGCAGGACCAGCTAGACCAGTTTTCAACTCACTTGTTATACATCAACCGATACGTATCCTTTCTCATCTCATTGATCTCATGGTAAGCGTGGATCAACTCCAAGTCCTTCTTTCTTAACGCCTTCTTCAACTCCAACACTGACCCAGCAGCCGACTCTTTCATCTGGTTGTGATGAAGATTGACCCGCTCGATCTCCGACTCCAAGCGGGTCTTGGAGCCTTCTAATTCTGAGATTCTATCATAGCAAACCTTCAACTCGGCGGTTAAATGGCCGATTCGCTGTTGAAGAAACTGGAAGTGAGAATCGAGTCCCTTAAGCAAATCGGATGGTGTTGCAAAGCTGGTACATTCCTCCACTGCCGTTTGTGAGCTTTTCCCCGATACATCAGACATCCGGCGGTGGTGATGGTGGTGACGGTGGTGACGGTGGTGTTGATGGGTGGTGGCTCTCACTAAGAGAGGGCATGATATCAGGACGTTTTGGCTGCTAAATGTTGAATCTCTTAACAGGATTGGATCGCAAATATGAGCACCTGTAAAAGCAGGACCTGAGACAGTGGACTGGTCCAAATTAGAGGCTACTGAACGACCGTTAAGACCACATTGATGATGTTGATGATGCTACTGATTTGGCGATTTGACGATTCAATTTTGCAACATTTAAAATCACCGGATTCTACGTTCTACTGGTGTTTTCAAAGGGTGCAAAATGAGTCACTTCCCAGCCGATCCTTTCGTTAGGCACTTACACGAAACTGGTAAAACGTTGATGAAGATCTCTTGGATTATGAGACAAAGCGGAATTAACTGCATCTTCACGGACTTACGACCCTTGCTAAGCAACACATGGGTGGTGGCGATAATTACGTGAGGTGTATTGCCAACATTTGGTGATGGAATTTGTGGGGATGCCCCCACTCGAAGCACCACACAAATTGCCCCCAATTGCCCCAAAACTAGCGGAAAAATGGCGGGGGGACCTATTGTGCGGCAGTCTGGTGAATCTTGACTCTTGACGTGAACACTGGGCGTGGGGTTGTTGTTAATATACAGTCAAAAAGTGCAGACACACATGGATCAATGCGAGGGGGCGACCAACCGGGGTGGTTGTGCTTGTGGTGCTGTGTTTAGTGGTGAAAGGTGGCTGCAAGGGGGATCTTGCGACTTTCAAATGCTTTGACGTTTCATCTTTGGGTTTTTCCACAAATCTTGCCGATATGTGTGCTGTGTATCTTATCTATAAAGTCTGCGTTATCAGCTACAGTTATTTTATCTAGACTCTATCTGGGGTTGTTGCTGGGAATGTGCTAAAAATGACAGATGTCAAATCTATTTTTTAGTGTGCCTATCTAAAGTGTGTCACTATCTCTCACCTATCATCTGAGGGGCATGCAGGTGCGTCTTGCATCCTTAGATTATGCCGCATTGAGATTCCACTTTGGGGCATCCGCTAATCATCAACCCTTTTGTAATTGTTGCAACCGACACCTTACCAGCCTAAAATTTTCAATTTTACAATAAAATCAAGTCCAGGGGTGGGGTTGCCGGAGGAACACGGGAAATTTTCATTTCTGTGGGGAACTTCTTTTTTTTTTTTTTGATTCCAAAACTACTATACTGACTACATGTTCATAACTATGATGATAATCGTAAATTAATAGATAACATCGTTTATAAACTTGATCAAGGAACCATCACATCACCAAACCAAAAAAAATAATAAAAAAATGCAGGCATTAAAATCAGTAACTTCTCATACTGGAGACCATTTGAGTCAGATCCTCTCTGCTAGGTCAGAAGTGAGACATATCGATGGTAGAAATGCTGCGAACGATGATGATTTATTGGCACAAATTGGTTATAAACAAGAATTGAATAGACACTATTCGGCCCTCCAGGTGTTCGGTATTTCCTTTAGTATCATGGGATTGCTACCTAGTATTTCTTCCGTTATCAACCAAGGGTTGGAATCGGGTGCTACCGGCTTCGTGTGGGGTTGGTTTATCGCTGGTGTGTTCATTATGTGTGTCGGAACTTCGCTCACTGTTCTTGGTTCCGCCATTCCGACTAGTGGTGGTTTGTACTACTACACCAACTACTATGCTCCTCCCAAGCTTGGTATTCCGTTGAGTTTCGTTGTTGGATGTGCTAACTCTGTTGGACTTTGTGGTGGTGTATGTTCTATTTCGTACGGTTTTGCAATCGAAGTTTTGTCCGCAGTTTATATCAGTACTGACGGAGCGTTTGAAATCACCAATGCCAAGGCCTATGGAATCTTCGTTGCATGTGTGGGCTCCAACGTTCTTATCTGTTGTCTAACCACTAAACATACCGCTACTTTGCAGTCCATCTCCATTATAGTGAACGTTTTCTTGGTGGTATTATTTATCATTGCTGTGCCTATTGGTGCTTCTTCTAATGGGTTTAATGATGCAAAATATATCTTTGGTAAAATGGATAATTTCAGAAACTGGAACATTGGCTTCTCTTTTGTTTTATCTTGGATGCCAGCTGTGTGGACCATTGGTTCTTATGACTCTGTTATCCACTGTTCTGAAGAAGCCAAGAATGCTCAAAGAGCTATTCCTTGGGGTATTTTAGGTAGTATCAGTGTTTGTTGGATTCTTGGCTGGATCGTTTGTATTGTTTCTGCAGTTTGTATCAAAGATGGTAACACTCTTGCTGCTTTGAATAGTGATACTGGTAATCCTATGGCACAAATTATCTATGATGCTTTGGGCAAGAAATGGGCCGTCGCTTTCATGTCCCTTATTGCTCTTGGACAATACTTAATGAGTGGATCTATTGTCATTGCAGCATCAAGACAAATCTGGGCTTTTGCCAGAGATGATGGTTTACCTTTCCATGATTTTGTCAAGTACATCAACCCTTTAGTTAAGGTTCCAGTTAGAGCTACTATTTTTGCTGGTATTTTCTCTTCTCTTATTGGATTGCTTGTGTTGATTAATGGTTCTGCTGGTTCAGGAGCATTATTCTCATTATGTGTTGCATCCAATCAATTCTGTTGGGGTGTTCCAATTCTTATGGTTCTTCTTCCAACTGGAAGAAAGAAGTTTGTGCCTGGTCCATTTTATCTTGGGTCTTTTTTAACCAACACTATTCATTTAATTGCTGTAATCTGGATTACTTTTGTTATTATCGTTTCTATGTTTCCTAACGGAAAGGTGGTTGATAAGGATTCTATGAACTATACTGTTGTTATCAACGTGGGTCTTTGGGGTTTATCTTTTGTCTACTACATGATCTACGGATATAAGTTCTACTCTGGTCCTAAGTCCAATCTTGATGTATACAGCGATAAGGATTCCGATTTGGACGGTATGGAAGAAGAGCAATACGTCGGCAAGAAATGATGATTTTTAACAAATTTTTTATAGTGAATTGAAGAGAACATCTTAGTTGGGAGTCTTTATTTGCTGCAAAAAGACATCTCTAATGATTATCACTATAAGAGATTTTGTAATGAGATAATGAGAATATAACGATGAATGATCAAATATGGATAGAATAATTGGATCATTTAGGAAAATTAATGATAAGATATACGGATCTAGTAATATAGATAAGAAATATATAGTCGCGCGATACTATTTTTGACAGGTTACGTAGCGATGGCAGTGCCGTCCATCAAAAACGACGAACCAAGTGGGCTTTACGATATGCAACAAGGAGATGAGTTGATCTAGTTTCAGAAATAACGGTTGATGAGCTTTTGTTTGGTCCATGTTTTCTTCAAGGTGTATCATCTTGTGTCTGGTACTCTCTGATCTCTTATTTTCTGCACCCTGTGCTACTAATTGACAGGATTTACGCTGCACGTCAAACACTTTGACTTGGCGCCAAGACCTAGTGACATATTTCCGGTGATGTTCCAAATCAACCTCTTTAGCCTCTCTAGATAAGGCTCCAGATCAACCATCCAAACTACAATACCCTGAGGGCATTTATACCCTTATTGAGGAGGCTCAGGCCCTTATGAAATCGCCGTATTCATCTCATCGAGCCGCATAATACTTCTAAGCCCGCAGATCGATTGGCTCCTGTCGCCCCCTCAATGTCAATGAAATTTTTTGTACTATTATCCGACGATTACCGTCTCTGTGGGGGAATAATCATCGCCCTTAAATACGTCGTATATTCGTAGATTGTTAATTTGATTTCATACTTAAAAAAAATTTCAACCATGGAGCCCGTTCGTTCTACCAGGTCTGAAATTAGACACATCGATGCCAAAGAAGCTGCAAACGATGTCGAATTATTGGCCCAAATTGGTTATAAACAAGAATTAAACAGAAGATATTCCACTTTACAAGTATGTGGTATTGCCATCAGTATTATGGGTACTATTCCTAGTTTGTCTTCCACGATTTATATTGCTCTTCCATCTGGTGGATCTGGTTTGGTTTGGGGTTGGTTCTGTGCTGGTTTTTTCATTATGATTACTGCCACTTCTCTTACCATTTTAGGTTCTGCTATTCCAACCAGTGGTGGTTTGTATTATTACACCAACTATTATGCTCCTACTAAAATTGGGGTTCCTTTGAGTTTCCTTATTGGCTGTTCTAATTCTATTGGTCTCTGTGGTGCTATCTGTTCTATTGCGTATGGTTTTGCAACTGAAGTATTATCTGCCGTTTTTATCAGTAAAGATGGTGACTTTGAAGTGACAAACGCAAAGAATTATGGTGTTTTTGCAGCTTGTGTGGTATCAACTATGTTGGTTTGTTCTCTTACTACCAAGCATATTGCCAAAATTCAGCTTATTTCTATTATCACCAATGTCTTCCTTTTAATTCTTTTCTTTATCGCAGTGCCTATCGGTGTCCTGAGAAACGGTAGTTTCAATGGAGGTAGATATATCTTTGGTAAGCTTGAAAATTTCAGAACCTGGAGCACTGGCTGGTCTTTTATGCTCTCTTGGACTCCTGCTATTTGGTCTATTGGTGCCTTTGATTCTGTTATCCACTGTTCTGAAGAAGCTATTGATGCTCAACGTGCTATTCCTTATGGTATCTTATACAGTACCTTTGGCTGTTGGCTCTGTGGATGGCTTGGATGTATTGTCACTGTTGCCTGTATCAAGGGAGGTGACACTGCTGCTACCTTAAATACTGCCAGTGGTAACCCTATGGCTCAAATCATTTACGATGCTTTGGGTAAAAAGTGGGCTATTGCATTCATGGCCTTGATTTGTGTTGGTCAATACTTGATGTTACTTGCCATCCTGATTGCTGCTTCTAGACAAATCTGGGCTTTCGCCAGAGATGATGGTTTACCTCTCCATAACATTATCAAGTACGTTAACCCAAAGGTCAAGGTCCCAATTAGAGCCACTATCTTTGCTGGTGTTTTCTCATTAATCATTGGTTTACTTACCTTGATTCCAGGTGGTGCTGGTTCCGGTGCATTGTTCTCCTTGGGTGTGGCATCTACCATGCTTGCTTGGGGTGTTCCTATTCTCATGGCATTCCTTCCTACAGGTAGAAAAAGATTCACACCTGGTAGCTTTACTTTGGGATATCATGCCAACAATATCATTCATTTCATTGCAATTTGTTGGCTTGCATATGTTATTGTCATGCAAATGTTCCCTCAGTCAAAGCATGTGGATAAAGATTCTATGAACTATACTGTTGCTATTAATATGGGTGTATGGATTTTGTCCATGGTCTATTATTTTGCATATGCTCATAAGTACTATCAAGGGCCAAAGTCTAATCTTGATGACTTTAGTGTTGAGCTGGAGAGTAAGGAAGTGGAGTATGTTAGTTCCGATAAGAGTCTGGAAAAGTAATCCAGTGGAACTAGTGGCTCATCTATTGGCATATTCAATTTTCTTTTTTATCAACAGCATGAACCAGTATTCGCAACAATAATAGCAACGATCACACTACTACTTAGACTACGCTCACAAACGTGTGTATTACAACCATAAGAGACCATTTCCAAGTAAATTTAAGCCTTGGTGGTTTATTAGTATGCTTCTTTAGGGAGCAATGGATCGTTTTTCACTGATTCTATTGGGTGCAAATTTATCAAAAGTTCAAAACTGCAAAATTCTAATTCATCCACCAAAACACTATAACATCCCCTAGTTCATTTCTTTTACATTGACTGTATCGATTTATAGATTGTATAATTAGTGCTTATCTTGTTCTACGAGCATAGTTGCATCACCTCTACAATGTAATATAATTCAATCTATGAGTAATTATTTAAATTGTCTATTGAAACTATAATTCTAATGAAGTAGTACTAATCCACCAAGTGGTTACTTTTTGTACACAATTTGTCCATGTATAAAATTGATCCAGCCAGTTTCATCCTTGGCCCATTCTGCCCATTGAGTGCTAATTAATTCCTTCAATCTCTTGTTATTCTCTTCATCCTTCTTGTCAAACACGTCTGAATTGAGTGCTCTTTCTGAAAACATGGTAGCCCACATTTGTCTGTCCTTTTCATTACTGATACACCAAGAAGAACTAGAAGAGTCAATATTTTGAGGATTGTATCCCGCCTTCATAGCTTTTGTTTTCAAGGTTCTACCAGCAATTGGATCAGTAGCTTCACCAGTTCTGGTTCTATGCATGAAGTAGCCTTCAAGGAACTCTTCATACTTTGGAGGATAGAAAACTGCGGACTTAATATCGGTGTCTTTCACACATACGAACCCATTGGGCTTGCAAACTCTCTTAAGCTCCCGTAAACCAGCCACTGGATCTTCCAAGTGCACCACTACTTGGTGAGCAAACACCACATCAAAAGAATCGTCTTCAAAAGGAAGCTTATATATAGAACCCAATTGAAAACTGACATTTTTAGTCTCGGTATTAGAGAGGTTGGAATTGGATACATCGATCAACGATTGAGTTGGTTCCACCCCAATAACACTTCCTTCTGGCACATAGTTTCCTATATCAATGGTGATAGTTCCAGGGCCGGAACCCACGTCAAGAACTTTAAAGTTTGGCTTAAGCACAGGAATGAGGAAATCTACTGAATTCTTAACATTTCTCCATGCGTGTGTGTTGTATACTGCTTTCAGTGCTCCCTTCTTGTAGTAGGATTGATCGTTGACCATTCTAGAATATATTACTGTATGTGAATTGGTGAAATTAATGTTGCGGGATGGCTCGTATAAGTGACAATTTGACGTCTATTTTTAAATCCTAAAACCGTCGGGGCTATTGTCATTTCTGATCGCCATAGTGATCATCTAGCGCATGGTCTACTGCGTCTGTTACATGTTACATGATCTACACCAAATTAGTCATTAACCGTTATTGAGATCGTTTTCAACATGGCTAGCTGGTTTATGTCATACCTGCTTTGGTTCTTAGTGTTTACAGGTTAATGATCCACCATTATACGTGGGGGGGCGTTACTTTGTATGTGTGGGGGGCTTTAAAAGGCTCGGTTTTTCGATCGGTCCGTCTTCGCTATTGGCTATTTTTCATTGCTGGTTCCCCAGATTGGCCTATTGGCTGCAGGACATGTTATGACTACTGAGCATGACCATAGTAGAACCAGGGCAACTCACCCTAATGGTACACACTCACACCTCCCCGGCAAAACTCGCTTAGATCGCATCCACGTGACGCGGGGGCCGGGGCCGGACTCCAACCCCCACCATTCCCACCTACAATGACAATTGTCCCAAGCACAACTACCTAACCCTAATCAACTCTTCCTCTACTCGTACCACTTTCCACCACCTCTACCCTCGCGCTTGCTAAGCGATTCGCCCAGTGCCAAAACGGGGTAAATCCTTTGACCCCCACATCCGAGTCACGTGACTTCTCACCCTTTTCTAGCCAATCACGCTAAAGTAATTTGTAAAGAATTCCCGGGGAAAAATCCGGCCAATTTTTCTAATTTAAAAACTAGTTACTTTCTGGTGTGTTGATATCACTTAAGGAAAATACCCATCTAAAATCATCATGTTTAGAAATCTCATCCGTCCTAGATTGATCAGAGGATTGGCCACCAGTGCCGCCCCAAAACCTTCCCAACATAAGCGTTTTCAAATATACAGATGGAACCCAGATACTCCTGAAGTGGCACCAAAGATGCAAACTTATGAAGTTGATTTAGCTGATTGTGGTCCTATGGTTTTGGATGCAATCTTGAAGATTAAGAATGAACAAGATCCAACTTTGACTTTCAGAAGATCATGTCGTGAAGGTATTTGTGGATCTTGTGCTATGAACATTGGTGGTAGAAACACTTTAGCTTGTTTATGCCGTATAGATAATGATACTACTAAGGATTTAAAGATTTATCCTTTGCCTCATATGTTTGTTGTCAGAGATTTAGTTCCTGATTTAACTCACTTTTACAAGCAATATAAATCTATTCAACCATACTTACAAAGAGAAACTCACCCAACTGATGGTCGTGAAAACATACAAAGCATTGAAGACAGAGCCAAGTTGGATGGTTTATACGAATGTATCTTATGTGCTTGTTGTTCTACTGCTTGTCCATCTTACTGGTGGAATCAACAACAATACTTGGGTCCTGCTGTTTTGATGCAAGCTTACAGATGGTTGATTGATTCTAGAGATGAAGCTTCTAAGCTTAGAAAAGAAATGTTACAAAACTCCATGTCTTTATACAGATGTCACACCATTATGAACTGTTCTAAGACTTGTCCAAAGGGTTTGAACCCAGGTAGAGCTATTGCTGAAATCAAGAAACAATTAGCTTTTGATTAAGTTTAAGAGAAACCAAAAGATTTGACAAAAAAACATTTTTTTTTTTTTTATCTTTTCAATCTTCTATCTACCATATACTCTCTCTTTCTTCTCTTTGCATCAGAGTAGTATAACAAGTGGTATTTGACTTTTGAAATTTAAAAAAAAAAAAAAGAATTTTGAAAAATGTCCAGACAATTAGCTTTCATTCTAGGTTACCCCTAATACATACTGGTGACCAATCGATTTAGGGGTGCATTGATTTTGTATGTATCATCGCATGTTTATATGTATCTCTATATTTATTCATATATTTATTTCATCAAGCATAAGAAAGGAATAATTTTTTTGTAAATGGACAGTTGTAGTTGAAATAATCATAAAAGTGAAAAACTTGAAAAAGGTGATACGAGGGGCATAAGTGGGGGCGTAACCTGGTGTAAACTTGTTCGCTCTTTGACCAATGGAATTGTATGAAAAATAAGCACTGGATGTTGAATAGTGAGCCTAAGTATAGGAGGGTTGGCTGCAGGAAACTGCTATTTTTCAGAGTCAACGGTTTTCCGTATATGAAAAATTGCCTGTATGGTGGACCACACTAGTGTACAGGAATACACGTAGTTTTATATATAGCCTTGGAACGAGAACGGATAAGTCTAATGGGGAATGCTCGACAACCTAACCGGAACGGAACCAAACGAACGAAGTAGAACGCCGATGACAGCTCTTATCCGAACACCAACTGTCAATGTAGTTGTAAGATCATTTACGATACCAATTAATGTCCTCTCGTAAATCCCATCTCTAGTACATGCTCCCTCAGATAAGATCAATTTAGATAATTTCGATAATTTCGGTATTTTTGATAATTATGAACTTTTTGAAGATTTCTAAAATTCTGTAAAACCTCAAGTTCTGAACTTTTGGAGATTTCTCATAATTACAAATTATCGAAAATGTTGTAAAACCTGATCCAACCCTTCGGAACAGTTAATGGCTCAGAAACCTTCCGTTCCATGTCTTTTACTCGTATACAATCGATGATCTCTCGCACCTATTGCACTATTCGGGGCCGTAAAACCAGAAGGACGATCTCCGAATTGTGATCACCCCCGCCGGATAAGTCCAACTCCACATTTCAACCCCAGTCGCCAACAAATCTCGATTGTTCGATGTACATGTCAACACTTTCACTATCTTTGGCACGGCGCATTGTACAGGCCCTGAGCCATTTAGTTGCCGCTCACGTGACAGGCTGAGTGACTGAGCCACCATTATGGTCTCGTGCCTATATACCGAACCCTGCCCCACAATTCGTCCCGATTAGGAGATGGTTCCATTAATGGCTCAAGAATCCGAGCCATTAATTACCCCTGAACCCATTAACTGCAAATTATGTAATTCTGTGGGGCACTCGGAGATCATATCTTTAAGCTTTACTCGGAGCTGTGTGGTGATTTGCTGGAATGACAATTGTAGCCAATGGCGGGGATCAAACGTTAACCTGGTTTGACCCCACAAACCATTGATTGCCATAGAGATTAAATATCTCGGATGGTCAAGTCGAATTATAGTATATAAACTGGAGGTAATATCATCCAATTCAAATCATTATCGTTAATAAACAACAGTTTGAATAACAACAACAACTCTATCAACACTCTTAACAACAACTTATCAAAAATGTCTAAAGGAAAGGTTTTATTGGTTCTCTACGAAGGTGGTAAGCACGCTGAACAAGAATCTCGTTTATTAGGTACTCTTGAAAATGAATTAGGTATTCGTAAGTTTATCGAAGATAACGGTTACGAATTGGTCTCTACTTCTGACAAGGACCCAGAACCAACCTCCAAGGTTGATGAAGAATTGGCTGATGCTGAAATTATTATCACCACTCCATTTTTCCCAGCTTACATCACTAGATCAAGACTTGCAAAGGCTCCAAAATTGAAGCTTGCTGTTACCGCTGGTGTCGGTTCCGATCACATTGATTTAAATGCTGCTAATGAACACAACCTTACTGTTGCTGAAGTCACTGGTTCCAATGTTGTCTCAGTCGCAGAACACGTTCTTATGACTATCTTAGTTCTTGTTAGAAACTTCGTTCCAGCTCATGAACAAGCCATCAAAGATGGTTGGGACATTGCCGGAGCTGCTAAGCAAGAATTCGACTTAGAAGATAAAGTTATCGCCACTGTTGGTGCAGGAAGAATTGGTTACCGTGTCTTAGAAAGATTGGTTGCTTTCAACCCAAAGAAATTGCTTTACTACGATTACCAAGAATTACCAGCTGATGCTATTAACAAGTTGAACGAACTCTCCAAGATCCTCAATGGTCGTGACAACATTGTTGAAAGAGTCACTGACTTAGAAGACATGGTCGGTCAAGCCGATATTGTTACTATCAACGCTCCATTGCACGAAAAGACTAAGGGTTTGTTCAACAAGGACTTGATCTCCAAGATGAAGAAGGGTTCTTACCTTGTTAACACCGCTAGAGGTGCTATTGCTGTTGAAGAAGATGTTGCTGCTGCTCTCGAGTCTGGTCACTTGGCAGGTTACGGTGGTGATGTCTGGTACCCACAACCAGCTCCTGCTGATCACCCATGGAGAAAGATGAGAAACCCATACGGTGGTGGTAACGCCATGACTCCTCACGTCTCTGGTACCTCTTTGGATGCTCAAGCTAGATACGCTGCTGGTGTCAAGAGTATCTTGGAAAGTTACTTCACCAAGAAGTTCGACTACAACCCAGCCGATCTTATTGTTATCGATAGTGACTATGCCACCAAGGCCTACGGTCAAAGAGAAAAGAAAAAGTGATTTCACTGCAACCTCTGGAACCAGTGCGACCACTACGATCAATCAATGCGATCAATGCGATCCCCCAAATGATCAGATTCTGTGAATCTCTAAAAGAAAAAAAAAGCTTGTTTGTTAATCACCTTTTTGTTTTTAACTCTTTACCACATTCAAAAATAAAAAAAACACACAACAATATGAGATTATAAAGAACCAAAAGGATCAACAACAATAAAGACGCAAGTAATATTGAATCACTTCTTTGCATGTTGTTCTTTTGCTGTTTTCTGTTGACATATTATCCTATATTAAGTGCAGAACTTTCTATAATAATGAGGTATATAATAATGAGTATATGTGATTAGTGCGAATTACTACAGTTGTAGAAAAGTTGTATTGTCGCGGAATATCAGTTTAGCCAGCAAATGAATTACTAGTTTTAGACAGAACTAACTTGGATTGCTGGCAGTAGTGCATTAAAGACACACATTATTAAAGAGAACTATGGAAATCAATATAAGCTTAGAACAATTGTTCGATCAACAATCAAATGTGTTTGTTGGAAGTGGTGTGGGAGGTGGGAGCTCAGAACCAGGTATCGAAATACTCAACTTTACTAAACTGCAGGACGTTATCAAGTATAACAATACTTCTGGGCTCAAACAGTTGGAATTGGCCAAATCTAACATTAAGGACCGAAGGAATGGTCAATCCAAGCGATATCTCGGATATGACTTATCGAAGGGATTCGACAATTTCAGGCCAGAATCGAACAATTCATTGTTCCAGTTGAATAATCTATTTGGTGCGGTCCATTATGCTGTGAGCACTTTAGGAAATGATATTGAACAATTTAGAGTGATCTCTTTGAGAAGAAACCTTCTAAAATTGATGCTTATACCGTTGAATAGATCCAGGGTGAAATTTAATGTAATCTATTATAAAAAGTTTATTATTATTGACTATGACTGGGGTGAAGATGCTGAAGAAATAGCTGATAGAAAGTTGCGAAAACTCCAGTATTCAGGTTTTAATTTTGAAAAATTGGTGACAACTGGTGATGAAGATGCTAGTTTCTATACCTTTGTCAGGAGAGTAGTCAATGGTGTTCCAGTGCATTTGATAGCAGAAGTGGATGCCTGTAGATCTGATGTTCCTGCGTTGGACCAATATGTCGAACTAAAGACCCATGGACATTCAAAAAATAGTTCTACGTCGCTTGCATTGAAGTTATTGTCATCTTGGTGTCAGAATAAACTAATTGATTGTCAATATCTAACGGTAGGGTTCAGATCAAGGGACTTCAAGTTGGTGTCTATTCACACCTATGACAATCAAAGTATCGGTAAATATCTTAATTCGCACCCATTAATCTCCTACCGAAGAAAGATCGACAGAGGTATATTGTTGAGCTGGTTTACATTGTTGATAACCAGGCTCAGCACTTTGAATGAGTATGCTTCAAAGCCTCTTGTGTATACCATGGAGTTTAACCCCGAAGAGTCGCAGTTAGAGGTCAGAGATGGTGAGGCCAGTATAGCTGATAAAATCATACCAGAATGGTTCAAGACATGGGTTGAGGAGTACGAAACTATCAAAGATCGTGAATAAGTGGTTTTGAAAAGAATTTTAAATACTTCACGCTTCATTTATAGAGACCTAGCTACTATTTTCCATTACACCAATATAGAGCATAATATAGAGCGTATATAGAGATTCACCCCAAAAAAAGGATTTTACATAGAGACCTGAAGACCCAGGATACCTACTAATCTAAAAATACCCATACTACACAGTGTATACTACCTGTACTCTTTCTATCCCTTTTATTAACTATACTATCGATATGCTAGGGATCTATATACAAATATCGACGATCTATGATACAGCCAAACGCTGTATACCGTCACTTACCACGCCTGTACTGTCTTTCCTGGCGGGCAAGCGCTATATGACTGCTCCTATTGATAGCAGAGAACCACATCCTACGGGGTATACGGTAATACCACCAAATGCATTGTAGTTTATTCTGACCAAAAGATTTTTCACTTTCTCACCAACTTTTACCAGTTGATATATGACATAATAAAAAAGTAGAACACAACTTTTGTTCGCTTATTCCTTGATGGCATCTTGAATGGCCAACTTTCTGGAGTGGGTGTCAAAGTAGTCTCTCAATTCAGTGATGTTCATTTGGACAGGATCGGCCTTCATAACGTTCTTGTCTTTGAAAGTGACTTCGATTGAAGGTTTTTCAGTTGAGGTCTTGGTCAAAACCTTACAGTTGATTTTGGCGGAAGATGGAACCCTGGCAAGGAACAAACGGGCGGACTTTCCACCAGCGGCAAATGGGTCGAACTTGACGGCCACGTTAGCAAAGTATTTGGTAATCATTATGGCTGGGTAGCTTGTCTACCAGTCAAAAAATTTTCGAATATCAATATCGATCACGTGTGTTGCATCACGTGCAAATTCTCACTGTCAATTTTTTTTCCCCATAGTTAGTGGTTGCACCAGTAGTTAACCATTCCACTTATTCTACTGTGTTACCAATGCCGAACGATTGAGAGTCAAGGTGTTGCCTTGGAGGGTATCAGGATGGAGGTGTATGGTGGTAGGTGAAATCTCGCCTAGTTTAACGGCGAAAAAGGTGTCACGCAACCTCCAAATCCCCGGTTAGATCCGACAGTGCCCTGATTTTAGTGGGTTAACGGATGCAGATATTAAAAGTCTAATTCTTTTTCTTTGCATGAATCGACTATTCTTTATTCATTTCAGGTTCCAGGCAAATCGAAAAAAAAAAAAAAATCATGAAATAGCAAAAAGCAAAAAGCATTACATCCTGTCAAGCGATGGTTTGAATAAACGGAAAAACCGACCAGATTAGTATAATTTTAAGATTAAAAATTCCATCGATATATCGATAGAAGGAAGTTGGATCGCAAGAAATTGTGCATAATTATAGATCTGAAATGTAAGTTAGGTAATATACATATATCAGGCGCATTAGTTTTTTTTTAGTATTAGGAATCGTAAGCAACCAAGGGTATTTTACAGACCAGATAAACTACTATAGCTTATGGCTAATTCAAAATCTACTTAAAGCTAGTATAGGCGACCGGGTAGAATGGTAATACTCTGACGAGCTAACGTCAAAGGGATTTTGACAGTTGTAAAGACACCAAGAGCGGCGGTAACAATTAAGGGGCTGGAAAGTACATGGTTAAGTGGTAAGGTTTGATGACGAAGGGGTATAAAGTCTAAAATCAGGGATAATTAAAAAAAAAATTAAATTAATGAAAAAATTAAAAATTAAAAAAAAAAGCACGGAGTGATTCTGGAACAACTGGAACAACTGGAAAGTAATAGACAGCTCCAATAAATTGCTCTTCCATAATACGATTAATTAAACTGTCCAATAATATTGTAATTTCACAGGATATTTACACCCACCATACACCCCCTAATAGCAAATTTCTCAACCGTCTAGCCATGGCCAATTAATGTAACAATCGGAGTAGAGTCAGAGTAATATCGGTTTTATCATCAATATTTTTACACTAATAAAAAATTATCATGACGAGTGAACTACTGGCGAGGTCTAGTGCCCAAAAGTCAACCACCATTGAACCTTTTTTTTTATTTTATTTTTGGTATCGAATGATTTGCAATACATAATAGTTACTGTCAGATGTATTGTTGAAAGGGTTTCCGCCTCAAGCGTTTGATCTCTGACAGTATGGAAAAGTTGCGAAATTGCAATTCTCGCGGGGCACACAACGTCTTATTTGACGGGACACTAACTTTAATAAAAAAGCTTGGAACATTATTATCCTTTCGGTTATATGCCCCCAAATGCTCACTTCGTAATTCACCGCAAATATCAGAAAGGTGAAACAGGACCGGATAAAGTTGGTTTATAGGTGCACATATACAATTGTGGAGACATAGAGGAGGAGAAATAATACACGTGTAGAATGGCCATATTTTAAAAAAAAAATGAATTCAAAATTCAAAATTCATAAACCCTAAATAATTTCCCGGGTGAAAAATAAACTGTGGAAGAACTATGCAATTGTAGAATCAGGTAAGAGGATAGTGGCTTTTAAGAGGTCCAACAGAATATAATAATGTTGAGGCCGCTGAATTGTAAATAAACAGTCGCTAGACCCGGAAAATAATAAACTAGATATTTTAGCGGGCTCAAAGAAACGCAAATCGTTTCCTTGTACTTATTCTTGAAAATTATTTTAGATATGCTTTCTCTCGTATCACCAGGCTAATTATTTAGCGCCATCGCTATAACAGGGAAGACGCACTACTAAGTAAGGTATCTAATATATTTTTAAATATATTTTTAAAATAGTGTTGGGTTCACATGCGGATAATGCAGGAATCAGGTTGCACCACGGAGATTAAGCGCAGGAACAACCCCAACTTTCTATGAATTGAAATTTTGAAATTTGCCTCAAATCAACTACAAGCCTTGAAGTGAGTAAATAAATTTCATTAGGTTAGTATATAATTTTAATAGTTTAAATATCGCTCCTTAATTTATTCAATAAATTTAACCAATGAGATCCTTCTACGAAATTGTCAAAAAGCTTGGTGTCTGAAGAGTTCAATTGCGTTTTTTTTATTCTTTATTCTCCTCACTTCAAACCAGCCTCCTCCATCGATTCTATTACAATAGAACCCACAATTAAACACGATCGATTTGGAGTCCTGAGAACCTTTGCTCCTCGCACGTCCTAATATGGAAAAACAATAGGTTTGACAATAAGGGCGTAGATTTTGGTTTTTAGTTAATAGGGAAAACTTTCGCGGTCACCCTGCATAGGGGCTTACCTAACTACCCTCCTTCTAAGCTTTATGATGAAAGAGGTGAATAAACACACGTTTGGTTGCACCAGAAACCATACCGTTAATTCTTTAATTAAATAAAATTAAAAAAAAAAACAACCCTAGTAATACCATCACCCCTTTAACAGGTTACATATTGATAATTATAATTAGAGTATATGGTTTTGGACGATTCCTATCATGGAATTTAGATTCACCCCAGAGCAATAACCCTGTCAAGATGTGGACTGTATGATGTCAACACGGGCTCTAGTTCACTAGCCTTGCAGCCACAGATCTCGGACGTAAAGGAACCCAACTCAGTACTCCGCAGCCAGGGCGCACAAATCATAAAATTATACGTACACTAGTAAAGTTTATTTTTCACTATTTACTGATTGATTAACCTTTAGTCTCGTGCCACATGTATAACTTTTCCAAGCAACACATCAACACATCAATAATCAAATCGATTTTCGTGTAGCAAAGGATTGACTCTGTTCACGATTCATAAAATTTTCACGCAATTTTCAACAGTAGAACCACAATCTTACCACAATCTCGCGAATCATTAAGAACGGTTACACTGATGTTCCCCAGAAAAACAATACCGAAAGGAGCTGTTAATTGACAGAGTTCGCGACATCCTTTACAATTGTTGTATGTAAGGTATGAAGTAGCAGCACCGACCTAATGCGTTCATTTTCTACCTAATCAAGGTAGATGCACTCTTATTGTTCGCAGGAAACAATTGTTCGTATGCAGAAACACCACGATTCTATTTGAAGGGTCCGGGTGTACTTGACTGAATTTAGACCATTTTTTTTTATTTTGGGCCTTGCACCAAAGGCTTGTGCAGGTGATGCTGCATAAACTTAGATTACATACTTCCACATGCAATAAATTATAATTGATGATGCCATCTATCAGTACCTCAGATATCAGATCGGTACCTTTTGATTACCGAGATACCATCAAACTGTTTGTTTTTATTGATTTATATTGATTTTGTTGTTTATGTTATCTATCGAGACAGTTCTCAATAACCTGATTTATTGTCCACCTCGATGTTGGATTTTTGTTTTGCTATGGTCAGTAGGTCCTCAACAATAGACAGCCTGATCGCTGATTCCAAAGCCTGGTTCACGTAATACCATCTATTTTTGTTTTTATTCTTAAAAGTTTAATTTGCCCCAATGTAGAGTATTTCTAACTATTGTCTCGATTGTAATGCATTGTTACGAATTTTTTTTTTGGTGCTTGTATTTTTGCACCACAAGTCCGCGTAAAGATTGTCGCAAAAAAAAGAAAGCTTAGACCTGCTATTGAAAGAATACAATAAGGTTTATCGTAATAGACTTGTACCGCTACCAACCATTGGAGTTTGGCCTGTTGGGGCTCCACAATCCCTTTCCGATCTGAAAATGGCTTGCCAATTCATTTTGTTTATAACCAGTGGCTTTTTCCCTCTAACTAATTTTTTTTCCTTTCAATAACTAAACTAAACAAAACTAAACTGATAAAGAATCCTTTCAAGAAAGGACAAATACCCTAACGAGATTTAATTTAATAATAACTCGTTTCGTTTTAATTCTTTCAATAAAACTTTTTTAAAGAAATCGATTTGATTATCACTACTCCCAGTACATTCGTTTGATAAAAAAAAAATTGCTGCAATGATTTTTTCCAGAAGTGCAGCCATTAGTATCGCTTTAGCTTCTGCTTCCTTCTTAACTGAAGTTCAAGCTAACAACAAGTACCTCAACGACGGTTACGCCGACTTGACTACTAGCGAACCAACCACTAAGTACTGTTCTGCTAAGACTATTGTCCAAGTTGGTGAAGGTACTGACTTTGTCTCCAATGAAAAGAGAGAATTCCAAGCTGGTGCTGGAGCTGAAGCCGGACTTGATGTCTTAGGCGGTGTTCTCGGTGCTGACGCTGGTCTCGGTGCTGGTGTCGATGTCTCCAAGAGAGAATTAGACGCTCAAGCTGGTGCCAATATTGGTGCTGAACTTTTAGGCCTTGTCGGTGCTGGTGCCGGTATTGGTGGTGAAGTTGATGTCTCCAAGAGAGAAGAACTCATTGAAAAGACCCAAGAAATTGTTAAGAAGCACCTTGGTGCTGAAATTGGAGGTGAAGCTGCTGCCAACCTTTTAGGTCTTGTTGGCGCAGGTCTTGGTGCTGGCGCCGGTCTTGATGTCTCCAAGAAGGGTTTAGCTGCCGGTGCAGGTGCCGAAGCTGGACTTGATGTCTTAGGTGGTTTACTTGGTGTTGATGCTGGTCTTGGTGCCGGTCTTCAAGTTTCCAAGAGAGATTTAGCTGCCGGTCTTGGTGGTGCTTTAGGCGGTGAACTTTTAGGTTCTTCTGCTGGTCTTGGTGCCGGTGCTGGTCTTGACGTCTCCAAGAAGGGATTAGCTGCCGGTGCTGGTGCTGAAGCCGGACTTGATGTCTTAGGTGGCCTCGTCGGTGCTGATGCTGGTCTTGGTGGTGGTGTCCAAATTTCCAAGAAGGACTTAGCTGCCGGTCTTGGTGGTGCCGCTGGTCTTGACGTCTTAGGTGGTGTCCTTGACGCTGGTCTTGGTGCTGGTGCCGGTCTTAATGTCTCTAAGAAGGGATTACAAGCTGGTGCCGGTGCTGAAGCTGATGTCAACGTTTTAGGCGGTTTACTTGGTCTCGATGCTGGTCTCGGTGCCGGTCTTGAAGTTTCCAAGAGAGACTTAGCTGCCGGTCTCGGTGGTGCTTTAGGCGGTGAACTCTTAGGTTCTTCCGCTGGCCTCGGAGCTGGTGCAGGTCTTGATGTCTCCAAGAAGGGTTTAGCTGCCGGTGCTGGTGCTGAAGCCGGACTTGATGTCTTAGGCGGCCTTGTTGGCGCTGATGCTGGTCTTGGTGCCGGTGTTCAAGTTAGCAAGAGACAAATCATGGAAGAAATTCACAAGATTTCTCAAGCTAAGAAGGACTTGGCTGCCGGTCTCGGTGGTGAATTAGGTGGTGAACTTTTAGGTTCTACTGCTGGTATCGGAGCTGGTGCCGGTGTTGAAGTCACCAAGAGAGATTTAGCTGCCGGTCTCGGTGGTGCTTTAGGTGGTGAACTTTTAGGTTCTTCCGCTGGTCTTGGTGCTGGTGCCGGTCTTGACGTCTCCAAGAAGGGTTTAGCTGCCGGTGCTGGTGCTGAAGCCGGACTTGATGTCTTAGGCGGCCTTGTTGGCGCTGATGCTGGTCTTGGTGCCGGTGTTCAAGTTAGCAAGAGACAAATCATGGAAGAAATTCACAAGATTTCTCAAGCTAAGAAGGACTTGGCTGCCGGTCTCGGTGGTGAATTAGGTGGTGAACTTTTAGGTTCTACTGCTGGTATCGGAGCTGGTGCCGGTGTTGAAGTCACCAAGAGAGATTTAGCTGCCGGTCTCGGTGGTGCTTTAGGTGGTGAACTTTTAGGTTCTTCCGCTGGTCTTGGTGCTGGTGCCGGTCTTGACGTCTCCAAGAAGGGTTTAGCTGCCGGTGCTGGTGCTGAAGCCGGACTTGATGTCTTAGGCGGCCTCGTCGGTGCTGATGCTGGTCTCGGTGCTGGTCTTGAAGTTTCCAAGAGAGACTTAGCTGCTGGTCTCGGTGGTGCTGCTGGTCTCGATGTCTTAGGTGGTTTAGCTAGTGCTGGTCTCGGTGCTGGTGCCGGTCTTAACGTCTCTAAGAAGGGATTACAAGCTGGTGCAGGTGCTGAAGCTGATGTTAACGTTTTAGGTGGTTTACTTGGTCTCGATGCTGGTCTCGGTGCTGGTCTTGAAGTTTCCAAGAGAGACTTAGCTGCTGGTCTCGGTGGTGCTGCTGGTCTCGATGTCTTAGGTGGTTTAGCTAGTGCTGGTCTCGGTGCTGGTGCCGGTCTT